>JAEANM010008541.1:0-16943 GCA_017656035.1 Myanophis thanlyinensis | reverse complement strand
TAATTGCTCTTTTCTTAGCTTGTCTCCCCTTTGCATATTTCCTCTTTAAATTTCTGGCTCTATTTTTATCTAACTTACTTACTTGAAACTTTCCTCTCTCCCTTCTCTTTTCCCTGTATTTTAATTTCAGAATATCTACCCCTTTTCTCCTCTCTTTCCCTTGTGAGACTGACTGAGCTTCTATTCCTTTCCTAGCTTTTTACCAAGTACTGTTTCTCTGTTTAATTTCTTCCCTTTTTCCCCCCTTTGATATTGTGCCTCTTATATTTTTTTGTACTCTTTTTTGGATCCCTCCCTCTACTTTTACAACCATACTTTTATTTGATTCCACCTCTTTCAGAATGTCTTGCTTTTCCTTGTTTTCCTTCTTCCCTTCAAATATTTTCCCATTTTTTGGTCCATAATCTCCATCTTGTTCTTTAAGTCGTTACATTCTGTTTTCATCATAGTCTATGTTTCCCATAGTGACAACACCAAATCCTTGCAACTGTCCATTTTTTCCTGGTAGAACATTTGTGAAATGAATTCCTAGTTTTTAATTGTGGAAAACTTGGAGTGAATGCTTTAAATGAAAATAATCTGTCTTGTATTAACCACTGTGAAACAATATCAGGATTTACTAGCACTTGAAAATAATGGTTAAAATATTTTTAGGTTTGCTCTGACATTTTCCTTTTCAAACAAATCTTGCAGGTTTGTAAAAAATCTCTCACTCTTTTTGGGAGTGAACATTGTACATTTATGCATTCTATATTTAGAATCTTATTTTGCCACCTGATACCTTTTGCCCACAGTATAATTACAGGTCTAAAACAACACATATAATCCTGATTTAAACTTGTTTAGTCTACAGTCCTAAGGATGCTTACTATATCTAAAAGCTTTTTCATTTTGTTTTCAATTGCTAGCTTGTGGATTTTCAGTACTTTCATTATTTTTAGGCCTAAACAAGCTAATTTCTGTCTCAGTGACATGTTTTATTTAAAAGCAGCTAGGATTTTCTACTTTTTTTTTCTTAGTTAGAAAAGAAATTGAGAAGCAGGACTTTTTTAATATACAGATAAAAGTCTTCATTTTGCTTTAGGGGATAAGGGCAAATTTAAACATCAAAGGTAAGTAGGAATGAGTGGGTTCTTCTGGGAATTTTACAAAACACACACTACCTTTAAAAATCCAATACTAAGACTGAAGTTTTCAAAATAACTGAAGAAATAAGTTTTAAGACGTTAGGTATGCTTTTATAAGAAAATAACATAATAAGACATTACTTGAAAGGAAAAAAGAACCAAAACAGTAACTAATAAGATCTAAGGTCAAATAGTTATGAAGCTACGGTTCATTTCAAAATATTTAACTTACTTGAACACTGAAACAGTTCAGTGTTCAGACAGCTGTTCAAAGTGTTCAGCAAACATTAAATCCTCTAGGGCTGCACCCTTTGACACATAATAGTAAGTTCCCTATTTCATCAGTCTGAAGATTTAAACAAGAATTACAAAATCAATAGTACTAATAAGCAAACTCAAAAATTAGTAAGGGTTTTTGCGCTTTTGATTTAATATATCAAGAGCTCGTAATTTAAAAGAGATGTGCTTACTTTGTATAAATGTGGAGCTTGTATATCAATTTAGAATGGAAATTTTTCTCTGTACCCCCACATATTTGGACATCATACCAGAAATAAAAGAAAAATAACAACCAGTCTTGCATCTGTTACTACTAGAATGAAAAGCCATCTATAATTTTCCCCCTGAACCTTATTATTGTCATTGTTCTGCTCTCTAAATTTTGAAGGATCTGCTTTCTTGCAGGCGTTTCATTACTCACGATGTAATCCTGGACTAGGATCATTGGAGTTAGTTATCTAGTCAGGACACCAATGATGTTACCTAGTTTGGACAATGAACCATCTGCAAAGAAACAACTAAGTTCAGAGAGCAACAAGGACCCCTCATTTCAACCCTGAACTACAAATATTTCCCTTTATCAGTCTCTTAAATTTTAATCAGTGAGTATTTATTTACCTGTGATAAGATGAGCAGCCAATAAGTTTAATAAATAGATAAATAAAAATTGTTTCCTTGAAATTTGTGTTATATTTCATCTTCTTTGCAATTGTGTTTTTAAAGCTTTTATCTTAACTCTATAAGTTAACATATTTCTTATTTCTATTCATTCTTCTTTTCAAAACTATCATTAAGTCAGCCACTCCCACTATTATTATAGAACAAGAAGCTGCAACTTCTATCAAATTTGTGGTTTATTTTGTATTCAGTCCATATTCATTCAACACTCATTCATATTTGACTTTATATTTTCTTGTTTTATCACACAGGCTTCTTAAGTACCCATTATTCCCATTTCATTCAACTTTTATGTGTCTTTTGACATTTCCAACTTTCAAGTCTGTTTAACAACCATTGTGCACAACAATTTTTGCTTCTTTCTACAATAATTATTTACAACAGACTATATAACTATGTGATACACATCAGTGTCAGAAGCATTTCTCATACATTTATTTACAAATAAAAGGAACAAAAAGACATAATAGAGGCCACCAAAGAACTCACAAATAATCACCACAGTCTGGAGTCACAGATTATGCCACACTTGAAACTCAAGAGAGCACATTTCAGAGAGGGGACATCACTCCCCCCCCCCCCCCCATTGCTCATCCAGGTATTGATAATACAAATCAGGTTGGTTCTCTCGTCCATAATCAGATTGTGGAAGAGGTGAGCTTTTTTTTTCAGGTCAATCTAGCATTAAGCAACAACAGCTGGAGACCTGAACCACCAAAGCTTTGGAAACCAGGACTTGAGCATAGGGAGCTACAACACAAGGTACTGGTATTAAACACTGGGGCTGCCTTCTCCAAGAGAGGCTTGCTCCCTGCCTCTTGTCATATCTCTCCATACTAACATGGTTACAATGCCCTCCCCTACTGTCGCCCCTCTCTCCCTGTTTTGCTTCCCTTTCCAATCCTAGCTCCCATTACTAAGGCACTGGAAGCCATCCACATCCAACCTAAAGAATCAAGACAGACAGATTCTGCTCAGGTTCTGGCACTCCCTGACCAGGCCCTCCATCCAACCATCTTACCTATGCCTTCCTTCACATAACTCTTGTATCCTAAATCAAACTTTCTTCTTTTGCTTCCCTAAACTCTGTCCCCCAGTATTACCCAAGCAGCAGAGAAGTCACCCCCCCCCCAAAAGGACTGGAAGGCAGCATCCCCAGCCCTTTCCCGTCTCCCATATGAGGTAGGAAGACAAATAGGCATACAGGTAGTCTTCAACAAGCCCCACCTCCAGCTACCAAATCTTATAAAGCCACTGGTCCATAAAAATGTTCTTAGTTTGTATACTAGCATCTTCAGTCCCAGGTATTCCTGGACACGTGACCTCTTGAGCAGCCGTTGCAAGACACACGGCTGTCCTCCCATAGTTCCACTGCCTTGCTCCTGCTGCCATAAACCACTTGGCCACATGAATCCTCTACTCCAGTAGTCCCCCCCCCTTTGGGAACCAGGGACCAGTTCCATGGAGAAGGGTTTTTCCATGGACCAGAGGGGACCAGTAATTTTGCATGTTGCTTGCATCCCGCCCAGTTTGTGTGGCATGCCATGAACCGGTGCTGGTAACAGGCCAGGGGTTGGGGACCCCTGCTCTACTCCACTGGGGTCTCCACCCAGCAGAACCATCTAGCCACGATCACATGCTTATCCTGTGCCAGTTGAGCCTGTGTTTATATTCTTTGGGGCAGAAGACCCAAGATGGAGGACAGCTAAGGTTCTAGTTTATTTCTGCTCATTCTGCTGTGCTGCTGCATCCTCTGGAGTCCGTTCCACAGTTAGAACAAAGGCAGCTGATCCACAGCACCATTGAGGTTCACCATGCTCAACAAGGAGCCTCCATAATGGATGTGTCACCCACCCCCTGACCCAATCTCACTTGGTTTTCACCCAGGAAAATATCAAGAGGGCTCCACTGGCTTCCCAACCCTTGGTCTTTTGCCACCATGCCAAATCCCATTTTTTTTATTTAAAAAATTATCAGGATTTGCATTTGAACAAAATTCAAGTATGGCTGTTTAGATCAGAGGCTTGTTTTTATAATCTTAAGCATATTGTTACTTTTCATAGACAAATAGCAATGACAGCAAGCAAGTTGATATATGGAAAAGATTGGGCAGTAAACACTCCACAGTGGCTAGTAGAAACTCAGGCTTAATAGTGTTTTGACATTCTCTTCTGTGAATAAAATGGTATGATGGTTGTTGTTGTTGTTTACAAATAGGTAGGCAGATAGTTCTCCACTGATGACCACAATTGAGCCCAAAATTTATGTTGTTAAGCAAGACAGTTGTAAAGTGAATTTTGCCCCATTTTATGATCTTTTTTTGCCACCATTGTTAAGTGAATCACTGTAGTTAAGTTAATAACACCGTTGTTAAGTGAATCTGTCTTCCCCATTGCCATGACACTGCAATCGTTATATGCCAGTTGCCAAGCATACCAGATTTTAATCACGTGACCATGGGAATGCTGCAACAGTTATAAATGTGAAAAATATTCAAAAGTCCCAGTGCTATTGCAACTTTGAACGATTACTAAATGAATGGTTGTTAAGTCAAGAATTACCTATAATTGAAATTAGCAGCAGCGGTGGTGATAGTTTTTGTGGAACGGGTATAGTGAGCAAATGTTTTACCTTTTTACCATCTTAGCTATATAACTAGAAAACAACATAGCAATTAAAACTGAGATAATGTCAATTCCAGTAATATTTTGGTTGTTATTGAACTGAGGTTTTTGTTATTGAACTGAGATGTAGAAAAACAAACCTCTGTACATCTAAAAAGATGGAAAACATTTTAATGTCCTCTTCAGCATCTAAATTTTGCTGGGCAAATTAACACACAAGGTTGGGCATTATATTTAAATTGTCTAAATGTTTACTAATGCTAAAATAACTATTAAACAAGAAACCAAAATGTTATAATTGTGTTTTTCCCAGGACGTCAGACTCAAAATCATAGAAATGGAATATCTATACCTGTGGAGAAACGTACAGAAAATGGGGTATGTGGCAAATTGCATATTAATAGTATATGTATTTTCAAGTTGATTTGTATTTTTAAATGTGGAATTTTGGCATCCTTGAGTGAGTTTTCATAGTTAAGACAGAAATAAAGTAACATAAAATAACAACTAACATTTTTTAAAGATTTTTTATTTTTAAGACAAACATACAAAAATACAGAAGAAAAAAAAACATACACAACATAAAAAAAACATAAAAAAAACAAAAACAAAAACGAATCATCAAATTCTATACTTACAGTGTGTCAGTTGGAAAATAACAACATTTTATAAGTGTGATATCTTGTGTGATTTTGGTAATTTTACTTCTTCAATCTTCTGCAGTCTAATGTGAATACCAGAATCTCGCATGTCATTCATTTTTCTTAAAAAAACATTAGGATTAATTAGTCTATCTAGGGAAGTTATGCCTACTTTGGCTTTCTCAGACAGTATATTTTAAAATTTCTAAAACACAAAGTAAAATATTTTACATAATTTTCCCCAAGGAAAACAATTTTACAATTTACAAATTTGGCAAGGATTTCTTTTATAAAATTTATGAAAGTTGACAGCATACCTTTTTTCCCCTCCTGAATTTAACATTAAAAATGTTAAATTTTTATATGGAATTAAGTTTTAAAAGTTTTATATGGAATATTTGTAATAATTTAACCCACTGATATTTTTATTAGATACAAAATGTTTTCAGTATATGTTACGGTATATATTCCAGAACTGTGTTATTTTGCAACAATTTACTAATAGTAGTAATATAGACTATTATAACAGTGCCAGTGTTTACAATTACAGAAAGTTTCAATGCAGCTGTTGTGATTGTGTGGCATCTTCATGTATTGAATATTATCTTGGAAATAAATACCACATTTCTGTCATTATTGTTAGAACCTAGAATGAAATATTTGCAATATTCTGATATATTACATAAAAGAGTTTTATATAATCATATTAGCATCCCATTTCCCACAACAGATAGCTTTTAAGCAAATGCATTAACTCAGTAATTTCCTGACTTTGTCTATCTGACTGAGTAGAAGCTGAGAGAGAGAGAGGGCGGAGCTAGCCCTTTTAAGCTTCGGCCACTCAGTCATAGATCTAGAAATTACAGAGCAACCCATGTATGGATCATCTCTCCACACTCGATGAAGAAAGGTTTGCCATTGCCTGCTTCTTGGGGCTAAGAGAAAGTGATTGGCTCAAGATCACCTAGTTGGATTTAAGTGAGTGTAAAATTTAGGATCTTTCAGTTTGTAGCTCAGTGGTTTAACCACTGCACCAAATTCTTTTTATAACCTATGCTGGTTCTGAATTCTAGTGTCTTTATATATGTAGACTTATTAACATGTGTAACATGTTACATATCCTGCCCAGCCCCAAAGACTCTGAGATTAAGATTACAAAAATAAAACAATAGTAAGACATACAGAAATAAACAATAACACAAGTTAAAATCCTGTGCTGCATGTTTCAGCTCCAAATGATCTATCAAATAGTCATGGCTTTTCAGAAAATATCATAAAATATTCATATCCTTCGGAATCTTACAATTATTGGCTAATACCTGTTGGTTTGTTTCTATTCTTTTTCTTTAGAAAGCAGAATTTCTAATTTAAGATAGCTATTTTATTTCGGTGATAAATATTTACTTCAGCTACCCAATGCCAGTGGATTCTGGACAGGATAGAAAATTTAAAAAAACAGTAAAGCACAGGCATACAAGCCAAAAAATGTTTCTATTCTGCATTGTTTGTGTTTTGAAATTTAAAAAAACACTCAAGTGTAAAAATGGAACTAGCTTAAACTTCTCCATTAAATATGAAAAGGACGATGCATTGAGCTAATTAGACTTGACAGCTGATGTGATCTTATGATTAGGCTTTTCACTGCTAGCAAAATCCATTAGACTTTTTCATTCATTGATTTCTGATGAATGCCCAAAGGCAGTTTTTTTCCATATTGAAGAAGGATTTGGATAAGAGGAGAAGGGGGCTTTTGTTTTTGATCTAAGAAGGTACAAAGCCACCTGAGATTTATTAGATCTACACAAACTGAGGATGAGAGCTTATTTTTTATGAGATTTCAGAGTGATTGACCAACTTAGCTTGTGAATATTATTTTTGTAGTTCAGTGGTTTTGCTATTAATATTAATAATACACATTTGATTATTGTTTCAGTAATCATACTTAGCTATGAAAATAAATGATGACATAGAAGAAATGATACTACAAGAGTCATATTTACATTTGGTGATTGTACAAATTTCTTATGGAACACTGTCAACAATTTAGCTGAAAAAGAAAGAATGTTGTAATGAAAATGTGTGAGGCAAGTAAATGCTTTATGATGCCTGTAGCATTAAATTTAATCATGTGCTGTTTTGAATGTCTGTTTTTGAGGTTGTGTCACCTTCATAAACATTGCATTAACCACAATGTTGGAAAAACAAAAATAAAGTAAAGCCTATGGTATTTCAGGATCTTTTAATGAGCCTTAATCATAACAGGTTAGAGCATATCACACTGGGATGGCTTTGTTTCCTCTTTAAACATCCAGAAAAATCCAGTTTCACAAGTCACAATTAAAAGGAATAGTATTTATTTATAGTGCTTAATGAGGCATTTCTATTATTCATAATTGCTTTTAAATGATGAATTATAGTAAACACAACATTCATATTTTGGCTTGCAGTTCTTTCCAGTTTCATTAAAAGGAGAATGGAAATCATTTCATCACTGAGCAGTTTTCAGTTTGTAGTATCTTTTGTACATTTCACATTGAACCGATGTGCGGTCCATAGATTATCTTTTTTTCTATTTGCTTTAAAATTAGATTTACATTTATTACAACTTTGGAACTGATTAACAGTTATTAAAGAGAAAATGTACTACATGTTCTGAAATATTTGTCACAAAACTAATTCATGCTCTTCTTTTAAATGGATCATTAAGAAATCAGTCTGATAAGCAGACAAATGATAAGAATATTCAAGATTGCCTTGTTTTGATTCTCTTCGATATAAAAGGAGGTAGAGTTTTGGGATTTCAAATTTCTATTAAAATACCCTATCCAGTTGAGTTTCTGTAGCTCTTGTGGTATTTTATCCTGGCCTATCTGGTAGAGCTGAAAGTATCATTATTCTCTATTCAACTCTTGTTTCCAAGTCCAAGCACTTTCTTATGTCATCTGACCCTGTGTGGCAAGACTTGTCTAGTGGTCTTGAAGAACCGCCAAGCAAATATGGGGAGAAAGAGTTTGTTCTGTAGCTTTACTTTATCTGTATCTGATTGCTTATTTGTACCCCATGACTATCAAGTGCTGTATCCTATGATTCCTGGTGAATGTACCATTTCCTTTAATGTACACTGAGAGCATTTGCACCGAAGACAGAAAGAATTCCACTCTATTCCATTCCTTTCTTTCCCGTATCCCCTTCACAGGTAGGAAGGTAAACTAAATCTGATAAGGGAGGTAGTGTAGAGGAGTACAGAGCTCTTCTTTAAGAAAGAATATGAGGGTGGTTATGTAAATAACAAGTCAACCCTGAGAAAGAGATGGGCTGAGAAAAATAAAACCCTGAAGATTACCCTGCCCTGATTATCTTGGGTACAAAAGTGGGCAGAGAGAGACTTACATCTGGTATTGAATTTTTTAAAGAAACAGCATCTTTTTAAGTTTTCATGGCGGCCTAAAATATCAAGAAATGCTATGCTCCTATGAGGTGCAAAACATTTATTCTGAATCATTTTTGAAGTATACAAAGCCTTGATAAATATGACACTCGATCATTAGATAGTAAACTCTGTCTTCACTGTTTTGATTTTTGTAACTGAATAGTTTCTCTTTTTTATCTAGATTTAGACAATCTATTTTCTCCATAAAACTAAATTATTGCTACTGTAAAATTTACACTTTCTTTTCCAAATGGGCTTTCCAAATTTTGTGAATTAATTTTAAAAATACAAGACAGAAATGTAGATGAAACAATTGACCTGGCAATAATAGTATATTAGTTTCAATTACCTGTGCATATGAATCAAAATATTTCTTTTCATTGTATGAATAAATAAAAAACATGTCTGTTGTATCCTGGACATGGACTGAAACATCAAAATCATACACGTATTGGCTTCAGTATGGACAAACAAAATCAGCTGTTTCATAGATTTATTCATAGATTGATTATTTTTCACATCTATATAACAGATTTTAAACATATATGAAAACACTATCTTCAAGATTCCAGTCTGCAAATTATTTGGCACATGTGTTTCTTCATATACTGCTTGGAGTGGCAAAATATATGAAAATTACAGGTTGATAAGCACAATCGCATGCCAGGAACAGCTGGTAGAGACTTCTAAATAAATGATGAACAGAAAGCATGCAGGCACTTATTTTAATCATGATATATAACTTTCTTTCCAGTTCTTTGTCACTGGGATGTAATAGAACTAAAAATAAAGTGAGACTTCACTGGCTATGTTTCCAGTAGGTGATACTTACTTTGCTCTAAAAGATTCCTCAGATGTAATACATTAAAATATAAATATTATGTTTGTATAGTAGTTTTTCATTCATAGGTTAGTGTAGTCAGAAGTATATTTGAACCAATTTTATTTTAAGAGCAAGATTTCTCAATCCATAGAAAGAAACCAGTAGTTTATTAGAAAGTGAAGCTCAGAATTAATTTTTGGAATCTGTGTGGGAGTAGTTATCTATGTAGAATGCCTTTTATGAACACTGGAAATGCATTATCATTACATTGTTAGTGAGTGCCATGAGGTTTTGTGTCTTACATGTGATAGGCTCAGGTTTGTTTTGAAAAATAAATGATGTCATTCAGAGAACAACTATATAAGTAGTATGAGTAGAATATTTGGTTATTTGAGCTCTTAGACTTTAAGAGGATTAGAAATATTTACTGTTTTCTTTGAGCTTTGTTTTCTAATAGAAGACTTCATTTGGATGAGAAGAATTGCAGATATTTTTCAGCCATTTTATCTGAACTGTAACTGAATTAAAAAGCTTGAATTTTTTTCAGGAAAACTGTATTATTGAGAACAAATTTATTATGAAGTTATTTAATTTTCAAAGGCTTGGCTGCCCTGCTTTGATGGGCCAAATGTAACTGTTCTGATCTTCAACATTTGAAGTTCTGAAGCTGAGCGTCTTTCCTGTTCTTTTACAACCATCTTTTTCTCATGTGAAGAAATAGGAAACAGCCAAGCATAATGCTACAGGTTTAAACCTTTATTGTTGTTATTTCTGTTTTGTTGATATATCACTGTAGCATAGTCACGAATGGTAAAGATTTGTTTAAATGTGTAGAAAGTCTATTTGTGTCTAGAAGGTTGTTGTCATAATTTGCTGTTATGGATAGAAGATAAAATGCTATATTTTGGAGATACTCCAGTTATTTAGTCCTTCAGTATTATGAAATGTATGCACTAAACTGTAATATTTTGTGGGGAAATGCTAAATCAAATTTTCTTTAATGTCTTACTGACCTTTGTATGAGAAGAAATTGTAGTTGGAACTAATCCTAGTCACAAATTAAACTCTTTTCTTAAGATGTCTATGCAAAAAATAGCTTATTGAAAGAGTCTAAAACATGGCTCAGTAGATCTGGACAGAAGTAACTTTCTTTTTACTGGCTAGTGTTTTTATTTCCCTCATCCTTCTTGTGTTTTTTTATTTAGTATAATTCAGACTCATGGATTTTAATATGCCATATCAAATGTTGTAATATTTAAGCCATTAGGATTATGATGCATTCTTGTATTGACTTTGTTTCGGTAATTAAATATTGTATTATTATGCACAATTATTTGATAGTAAAACAGTTCCAAAGATACTGTTCAATTGTAAAAAAATAAAATAAGGTAATAAAAAAAACATGTGCATTCATTAATCATGATACCATAGTAATTATCAGATTTTTTTTTTTGGGTAGGCAGACCAGGCCAGTTTGAAATTCACAGTCTAAAAATGGTAGAAATTTAACATTGTTAATAGGAAAAATAAGTTGTCTGCTTTATGAAAGGAAAAAATATATTGCATATGAAATTGTAAAAACAGAAATCTTTATTTAGTAAATGTGTAATTTATTTCTTTTTAAAAGTATATATTTTTCTTTTTAAAAGTATATAATCAAAAAATGAAGCAATATGTTTTTGCTTAGTACAGATTTCATATTTTACAACCATAGAGTAATATTATTGTTTTTGTTATTTTTCTGTTTAATAATAATGCAGTATTATAAGGTACCAGACAGCCCATGAACGATTGGGTCATCCTTTCAGAAATATTTGATTACATAAACAATGAAACAGAATAACAAAACATGTGGGCAAAAAAAACAGGCTTCCCTATTGATTTTGCTTGTGAGAAGCTTGCAAGGGAGCATTGGAAATCACAGTCGCATGACTGTGGCTACTCATGGTGACACTGCAGCGGCTACAACTTTGCAAATACCAATGATTTGAAGAGCCTTGAAATTTTAATATGTATGACTGGGTCTCAGATTTTACATACATTTTAAGTTATCAGATTTGAGGTATCTCAATTCAAAAATGTTTCTGCTCTGACGCACAGTTGGGCTAATTGAAAGTTACAAACACACAGGAGAGCTTTAATACATTTTGGTAAACCAGTGATTTATGTACAGCATCTGATATACACTATGTGACAAATTTAAATACTTATTACTGAGTTTTTTAATTATGGGGTTTGTTTTTTCATTTAGGATTGTTCTTGGATTTTGTTAGTTATGTTACTGTTTTTTGTATTTTTTATAATTCATTGTTTACTTTTTGCTAAACATTTTTAAAAAATGAAGAAATTTTGATGTGTCAGGCATGTAAAAGATATATTTGGTTTCAGGAAGCTAAATATATTTCATATGTAATGTATATGTGTCGTTTTGGAGCTCTGTTTTGCCTTGAGATTGAATAATAAATAATTGCTTGCTTTTAATTTATTTCCACCAATGAAATTGTTTTATTATATCTCTATTGAATGTTCTTCCTGATTTACAATTGATCTCTTTTTCTTTTATAGGTTGGAAATCCACGTGTTGAACTCACACTGTCAGAACTTCAGGATATGGCTGCCAGGCAGCAACAGCAAATTGAAAATCAGCAGCAAATGTTGGTTGCCAAGGTAAAATTTCCACCAGACTTTGCAAATATACTCTCCAGAAGATTTTTTAAATCTGACTGTATGGAAAATGATGTAATCAAGAATTGCTGCAATTCAGTACTGTTTTTCTTTGCTTAAAATGCTGCTACATGTGCAACTGACCTTACATTATACTCTTGAAATAAAGATACAAGATTACACTCTCCATTTTTTTTTTATTCTGGAATCAAAAGTAAATAGTTAAATTGCACCAATTGATTTCAGACTAATTAAAAAATAAAAATATATAATTACCAGTAGTATACTGTTTTAAACTTGCTTACAGTACAACTGGACATGAATAGCACATTCAGTTCTGATGCAGAAAGAACAATATATTATGAAGGGACTGCAATGAATCCCCAGTGAGCAAAGATTATGGCATATTTAATTCAGAAAAGGAGTAAATAAGTGGACATGACTGATATGTAGAAATTGTTCATGATATATAGGCCATTTGTCTGAACAGGGCTGTATTTTATCTACTAAAAGTCCAAAAACCAATTGAAACATAATTGAAATATATTTTAATATTAAAGTATTTTAGCATACGTTACTAAAAATATATGCCAAATTAGAGAACAGAAATGTATTTTAGTTTTTGTTTTGTGTAATAACAAAGTGCTATGAGAAAAAAAGGAAGCATTTCCTGCATTTGTTCAGTTCATAGGCTGTGATTCTAAAGAAGTGATCTTTATCTTGCTTTGGATCTCCTTATCTTTATATGTTTGTAATCCTATGATAGTCAGTGTTTCCTTTGGGAAGTTGTGCAGTGGAGTGTTGGGACCAGCTTTTCAGTGGAAGGAAGCATGTTCGAGTAGCAGGAAGCACGCATTACAGGAAACTTACAACTATGTTGGAATGAATAGTTCGCTTGAATTCTTGAAGTATATATTAGGTTTTATCTTCTTACAGGTTTGACAGGGAGTTAATATTTGTTTTTAGACTCAAAAGGAAAAAGATCGGCAGGCAAGAAAGCTGTTAAATAATTTAAAGTCTAGCTGTCTCAGCATGCTTTTAATACTAAGAGAGTGACTGGTAATATTTTTCTAAAAATAAGATAGAATGATTACATGTTGTACTTGTTTTGATAGGAACAACGTTTGCGTTATCTCAAACAACAAGAACGCCGTCAGCAACAGTCTGTGTCTGAGAGTGAAAAGCTTCAAAAACTTAAAGAACGAGTAGAGACCCAAGAGACTAAGTTGAAAAAAATCCGTGCCATGAGGGGGCAGGTGGACTACAGCAAAATTATGAATGGCAATTTGTGTATGAGTGATTTCTCCCCATTTCTGTAATACTTGTTACTTGACTTTTTTGATCCAGTATTTGATTTAGAGATAGTCATGCAGTGAGATGCCTGTCAAACTACTGGGGTACTTCAGATATGGAAAAGCAATCATCTGAAGCATTTTGAACATGGAGTTAGTTGGAAGCCATTTCTACTATTACACTTTTATTTTCCACCCCCTCCGTTTTTCATGACAGAGAACAACTGTTGTATCAGAACATAGCCAGTTTACATTATTTTTCAGCATGTTGTGAGCACAACATTGAATAAGAATAAGATATAAAAGCTCATGTGTAGTTAAAACTGTTAAACTTGATATGAATTGTCTGAGCAATGCAAGACATTCCTATATTTCAGTAAGGCAGGATTTTTTTTATAAATGTGGCTTATTATGTGGGCCATAATGGTCTAGTTTACATATAGTTCACCATCCTGGCAATCAGACAGATTCCCATTCTTTTTATCTTCTAGAGAGTATCCAAGACCTGGCTCTTCCCCCAGGCACTGAGATAGGGTGAGGTCATAGTGGGAGGGGGCATAGTTTGATTTTAAGGTGGGTATCTATACAAAAGTTTTACATAAATAAATATAATTCTGAGACAGTATAGATTTACATACCATGCTTATTCACAAAGGAAAGCACATGATTAATCATTATATTTGAATCAAAAGAGTTATTCAGTATTAATATTCTCAATTTTTACTGTTTTTAGAGAACCTCTTAGTACTATTTCTTTCGTTCAAACATACAGTATTTTATAAACGCGTACCCTGATTTTCTTAAGTCTTTAACTATAAATGCAGGCTTCTTTGTTTATGGAATTTATAGGCTGGTTGTGGCATAGTGAGCATCCTATGCTTTGGACATGAAGCTGGACTGTACAATTTAGGGCTTAAGTTTTCATATCAGCATTCTCAGCTTCCCATGTTTGTCCTTATTGCTTGTATGTACTGTATGTCCCTCTCTGAGTGTAGGGAAAAGGAATAAATTGGACTATTTACGGATCAGAAAACTTACAGCAAGAGAATATCGTAATGAACTTCTGTCAGGTCACAGTTTCTATATTTCTCATTCATATTTTGCTCATAGAGATATAATGCAAACCAATAAAGGATAATATTTGTAGTTCTGGGTTGAAATGAGTCATCCTTGGTGCTCTCTAGGCTTGGTTGTTTTCTTGCAGAGGTTTCATTACCCACACTAAGTAATATACTGATGATGTTACCTAGTTTGGGTAATGAAACCTCTGCAAGAAAACAACCAAGCCCAGAGAGCACCAAGGATGACTCATATAATGCAAAGATTTCAAGGATATAATTCTAAAGTGTTGCATGTAATCTCTGATACTCATTGGTGTTTCCCATTTTTCATTTTAATTGTAGCTACTGAAATTGAACATATCAGTGCCATATTCCAGGAGAAGCAACAAGAATTACAAGCTGCAGTGTTAAAAGTGGACCAGCTTACTCAACAATTAGAAGATCTAAGAAAAGGGAAATTGAATGGGTTCCAGTCTTATAATGGACAGATGACAGGACCTGCAGCTATAGAGTTGAAAAAATTATATCAAGAGCTACAGGTAAATAATTAAGATATTTACTTATTTAATAGCAGAAGTGTAGCCTTTTCTCTAGTTCTTTTGGTCTTTTAAAAGTCAGTCATTTCTCTACAACAAAATAAAACAAAAATAGAGAATCCACCAAAGCTGAACAGGGCCTATCAGCTTTGTTGCATTAACAGTTTAGCCATAGGTATTTATTGGGCAACTCCTACAGGTAATCTTTGAGCTATGACAACAGTTGGAACTAGGATTTCCATCACTAAAGAATTTCATCATAAAATGGCAGTACTTATTGCCATTGTATCCCAAGGACTACATTAATGTTAATTAAGCAACAACATCATGTAGCTGTAATATGGGAAGAGGCAGGAATTCCAGGCAAGGAGGCTGGGTGAGTGAGAGCTACAAGTGGGCAGGGGAGTGGGCTCTACAGAGAGCAAGTCATGAGAAAACATGCTGGGAAATTATTTGTAGCCTCCCACCGGCTTCCCCATTGTCTCTGCTTGTGGGAAACTAATTTGGAAGGTCACAAATGACAAGCATGTGACCACGGGATACTGCACCTGTTGCAATTGCAAGCCAGTTGCCAGGTATCCAAATCGCAATCACATGACCACAGAGACACTGCAATAACTACAATTTTGAGGAAACGATCCAAGGCATTAGGGGAACTTATTAGTTAGCTCCACTTATTTTTCAGAGTGTGTTCCCCAGCACATCATGTAAAGGCCAACTATGGATTTTGACCTAAAATCATGAGACCCAAGGATATATGTGAAAATGTGCACTGTATGCTTGCTACAAATTGCTTTTCTGGAGAAACCACAGGTCTTCAAATTAAGGGAAAAGGAGACTGTAGTCTAAAATTACTTTAAATCCTGTTACAACATGCATTTCTGCTCTGTATATTCAGATCAAAAATAAGCAGAGAATGAGAAAATTATACGCCAGCACTTTTATGCTCACCTGTGAAATGAGATGAGCAGTAGCAGTAGGATACTAGGAGATCTAGAATGAACTTCTTGATATTAGCTCACACAATTTAGATAGTATTCTGACTTTGACTAGCTGAAAATCTCACATGATAGATTATTTTTGGTCTTTGTACAACAGACATATAGATTTCTAGCTCTGCAAAAGTTGGTCTACAGTGGGCTGGACCTGAAATTCTGATGGGATTCTATCTCCCTGCATAGATACACGTTATGTGAATGAAGTTCCTTTTTTCTCAGCTCCTGAAAAAGAAGGTTTAGGTTTGGGTATCTTAAACAAGAGTCTCTTACCAAACCATTGAATTTCAGAAATTTCTGAGATACACACGAACTACTGTCATTTCATATTTTTTTAAATGAAACAAATTTCATAGCATGCATATTTAGATCTTCTCTACTGGATCTTAATTCTTTTCACATTAAATATCTGTGAGTAAATTTGGATCAACTTTGAATGATAATTTTTATCTTTTTAAAAAAAATAGATTCGCAACAGGCTTAATCAAGAACAGAATACTAAACTTCAGCAACAGAAAGAACTTTTGAACAAACGTAACATGGAAGTGGCTATGATGGACAAACGAATAAATGAGCTACGTGAGCGCCTGTACAAGAAAAAAGTTGAGGCACGTCAAAAAGAAAACATCCCTGTAAGATAAACTATTAAAAGGGCCACATTTCAGTGAGTTCTGTAAAG
Source organism: Myanophis thanlyinensis (assembly GCA_017656035.1). Classification (NCBI taxonomy): domain Eukaryota; kingdom Metazoa; phylum Chordata; class Lepidosauria; order Squamata; family Homalopsidae; genus Myanophis; species Myanophis thanlyinensis. The sequence continues at coordinate 114 of JAEANM010008541.1, read as the reverse complement.
CCCAGTGAATTTCCATTTTTATGCAGCTTTATCATTCTAATACAGTGGTACCTCTACTTACGAAATTAATCCGTTCCAAAAGCCGTTTCGTAAGTGGAAAATTTCGTAAGTAGA
>JAEANM010008540.1:0-16943 GCA_017656035.1 Myanophis thanlyinensis | reverse complement strand
TTTCTTCCCAACTACCTCCTTTCTTCAACTTATTCCCAACCTATTTCCTACCTCCCATTCTGCCCTAACTTACCTGTTAAGCATTTCACTGCATATTGTACCATGTATGAATGTACATGAGACCAATAAAATTTGAATTTGAATTTGAATTTGTCTCCGGAGATCAAATATAATATTAGACTGGATGCAAATCATCATCACGTGTTAAGGCAATGGATAGAATGAAATATAAAGATGACTGTAAATTTCAATGTGATTTTTCTTATATTAGTCTGTTTTGAAAATGAGATGACTTTTCACTTATTTTAAAATTTCATTCTTGACTTTTAGGGAGACTTTTGAATAATTATGTGGCATCAAGACAGACATTTTCCTGTCCCCAAGCTAGTCCTTCAGTCTTCTAATAGTGCACCCATTATTACTATAATTTAACTCCACCCACTTTGCAGCTGGACATCCTCTTCTTCTCTTTCCTTCCACCTTCCTTCTCCAGAGAGGTAGGTCTTTGCACAATGTCTCTAAAGGAGCCTGGTTATTTGTGCTTTAAGAATTCGAGTTAATTTGTTTGATTGTTTTCTTAGCTATCTACAGTTTTCTCAGTATCTACAGTACTATCTCAGTAGTCTTCTCCAACACTAAGGTTCAAAAGTGTCAATATTTTTTCTATCCAGTTTTTTCAAAGCCCAACTTTCGTTTCCATTAAGTGTCACAAGTCTCTTAATGCCTTAACACCATTGCCTGCCCAGTTCTAATCTTTGTAACTATAGATACATCCCAGCATCTGAATATCTTTTCCAAGGCCTTCAAAGCTGTTGCACCAAGTGGAAGTCTGCAGCATATTTCTTGACTGCTGCTTTCTTTAGTATAAAAGTTTGATTGTAAAAGGCAGAAGGTACCACCACTTCAATATCTTCATTGCCAATTCTAAGACTGGCTACTGTGCTCATTATCAGTAGTTTGGTCTTCTTTACTATGTGCTCCAATTTTTTTCACCTTGGACTTTGACTTTGAGTTTCAATATTAGACCCTGCAAATCATTTGCACTAATGGGACTACAAGGAACCATTTAGCTAAGCTAGACAAGCTTCTGTCCACAATCTGCACCCAGTTCCACAAAGCTTCTGTGTGTCTTCAATTGTATTTATTTGTTGTCTTAACTGATATCCTGCTTTTCTTTGAGGTCAATGCCAGCATGCAGAAATATTTGCTCTCCAATTTTTCTACATCAGTCTTGTCAAACAATAACCATCCCAGAATCATACACTGATTCTAGGATTAAGGGTGAACTTGAACCCAAACCTCCTGGGTTGTGATCTCTTACATTAAATACATCACACTGACTTTTTATCAAGAGATCTTTCTACTCACTACCAACATTTGCTGCCAAAACCATGTCAGCAAATTTTGGAAGCTAAATTCTTTTGGCACAACATCTACTTATTTAAAAGAATTAGGATTAACTGAGAAAAGTTGGCATTTAAAAAAATACCGCAAGGATGATGTATATTGAAGACGAATTAAATGCTATAGAAATCTCGAAGCTCTAACAATATATGCTAATAAGGTGCAGATAGGGTGTCATGACAACAGCCCTAGCATCCAGTTATGATACACGGCTTCTAATTATACTGGGTCCACTAGATTTGTCATAGCTCGTACAGAATGGTAATTAAGGGGGGGAGAGAACATCTGAAATATCCTACTTGAGACATTGCTCTCCTCCTTAAGGAAGGATGATAAGGGAAAGGATATTTGTGGTTCTGTAGTTATAAGCAGGTGAGTTTATAACAAAAAACACTAGATGGCACATTTGCCTCATGGAGACAGGCAATTACACTAGATAAGAGTACATTGCAGTACATACTGATTAGTCAGGCAGACTCTGTAAATATAGAGAGATGATGATAATGATGACGATGATGATGATATCTGGTGATGATTTGCATGGGCAGATGGGATACCATCATAAATAAAACATCTTGGACAGAATCAGCCTGTTGCTGAAGCGTAGAGAATTGGCTTCCTCTCCTTTCAATCAGATATCCTTACTGCCAGATAGCAAGAGGGAAGGTACTCCAAGGATATTGCTCAAGGCCAGCCATCCCTAATTTGCCTTCCCTCCAGATGTCTTGATCTTTCCTTCCCCCAATTCCCAACCAGGCAAATATTCTGAGATTTGTCATACAAAACACATGCGGGATGCCATATTCAGGGAAGGTTTAGCTCCTTTGCATTTCAGGCTTCCCCTTCGTGTGGAGAAACATTCCCAGCTAAACGTTTCCCCTACCCACCCACCCCATTGTCTGGAACATGGATTGCACAGCAGGATTCCCACCTGGGATGCAAATCATGACCAGGGCAAGGACACAGCTAACCATCTCTCCCCCTGCCCACCATTTACATGGGTGGGAGGGTTTATGTGAACCATTCAATTTCTTTCCTTGTTTTGTGCAGCACTGCAGGGCTAACTCACTGCTCACTCCAGGAGTTCAATTCTGTGACTCAAGGTTGATTCTGCCTTCCATCCTTCCAAGGTCATTAAAACGAAGAGCCAGATTGTTGGGGGCAATATGCTAACCTTTACAAGTACTATGAAGCAGTATATAAGTACTATTGCTATTTATCACATTTAAGCGTGTTAGACATATTTCTTGTATCCTTACGATTTATACTGATTATTGTCTCCTAGTATGATTTGACTGCTTATTTGTACTCCATGACTATCATTAAGTGTTGTATCCTATGATTCCTGACGTATGTACAGTTTCCTTGCTGTACACTGAGAGCATATGCACTGAAGACAGATTCCTTGTGTGTCCAATCATATTTGGCCAGTAAAGAATTCTGTTCTGTTCTGTTCTATTCCTGCTCTTGAGCAACTCAGAGAAGTTGCTGTTCTCTGCACTCTTTCTAGGACTTTAGCATCTTTTATCATGGTAACCGGAACTGGACGCCGTATTTCACGTACTACTTTCATGTGCCACTTCACTCCTCTATTAAAGGCATGATATAAATCTAATCAATACAGTGTAAAAATTTCCACACTGCAGCGAGTGGGATCTGAAACAGCCAAGCTGGATCAGGCCTACAAGCTCTGAAATGAAGTATCTGCTTCTCTATGCATCAGATTCTCTCATGCAGCTAGGAGGGAGAGAGGGAGGGTCTGGGAGGAGGCAGAGAGGGAGATCTTACAAATATCTGGGGCAGCCAAATTACACTGAGTCAAACCAAATTCAGCAAATACCTATCCTTGGCAGTAAAGTAGAAAAATAATAAAATTGTGTAATAACAAAGCTCCACCCTTCCATGACTGCCAAAGTCAGCTGCTTGAGATGGCCCCCAACTCCCTTGTGTCACGATAGGTCTTTTCTGTAGAATTAAAAGGCTGGGGAAATATGAGGTTAAGTAGTAAAGAGCCCTTGAGAATGATACTGTGGCCATTGTGAGATTTGTTCCAGGGATGAATCACATGTCACGTGTGAAAGAAATCTTTAGTTGGCTGATCCTTTGCCTCCATACTACTAACAGTCCTAGTATCTCCTTTTTAGGTGGGGTTTTTTTTTCATTAAAATTGGCAAAATAATACTTCTATTGGCAATGAATATCCTGTAGTTGTGTATATCCATTCTAATAAATTGCTATTCTCCCATCAGAACTGGAAATAAAATGACTCTTGATCAGTCTTTGGATCCTCAAAAAACTCCAGAATCTTGCTTTAATTTTCTGTGTTCCTTTTGATGCAAGATAAAAAGGGAAAGGGAAGGAAATGGTCAAAAAAGGGATTCTGTACTTGATATCCAACAAGAAAACTGAAAGAAAGGAGAGAGGGGTTGTGTATGAAATTGCCCTGGGGGCTGAAACTTGATAAGCAATGCAGACAGCCATGAGTGAAACCCCTGAGATTTAAACTTCGTGAAAGGTGACAAAGCTAGAGAGATCAAGTGACACAGCCAAGGTCACACAAGCAATAAATAAATTGCCCTATCTCCCCTTCCTGCCACACTCCTTCCTTCATTCATTTCCTTCCCTTAAAAAGCTCTGGAATAATGTACTTTGCTGAATACAATGAAATGCAAATCAAAGGGCCCTTGGCAAAAGTTTCTGCCCCAACCCAGAAGGTCTGCCAGTTAACCCCCCAAGCCCCAGAAAACTTACCATTGGAATTGCTCATCCTTTTTGCTCTGCAGCCGAATGAGCACAATCCGACTCACCACCTGGTGATTTTTTTTTTCTCCATGTGCAATAGGTGGTGAGTATCTGTCAGCTGAGGACGATCTGTCTTCAGGCACACAAGACAGTGACACACAGGGGCCATGACCTTTTTACATCTAGTAAAACCAGAAAAATGGTATAAGCTCTAAGGAGAAAAGAGATTTTCGTTTCTTGGTTTGGCAAGGGATAAAATCATACTGGGCACCCTTTTGAAGGCACATCCGCAATTGATTCCTATTACATTATTTCTGCAGAGACCATCAATCCACACGGTACCATTAGAGAGACAACGTCAGCAAGAGGCAAGTTTTCACAGCGCTATGAAATGTTTGCAATCAACACTCTTCATTAAGGAAGGAGAAAACAATGTGAGGAGATTATTATTTTATTATTTATTAATTTAATTTATATACCGCCCCCTCTCCCTCAGGACTCGGGGCGGTGATGGGGAAGAGTAAATAGAGGCTCTCCTCCGTATGACGGCCACCCACTTTACATGTGTGTGTAATAAAGGAAGAGAAGGAGGGATCCTTACTTTGCATGCATTGTGATCATTATTTTTATATGTGATCATCCAGCAAGTTATTTAATGACACAATGCTTTCAGGACTTGGAAGGACTGGGAGATACTCCCAATTTGAGGGGGGGCTTGAGCAAGAGATGCCATTGTTACCCCAAGGTAATAGTAACACTATGATTGTGTTACAATAGTACTAACATGGTGACTAGAATGGCAATGATTTATCCATCCATCCTTGGTAACTTGGAGCTGCCATTTAAATTCCTCATAGTACACCCAGAAATCTCCTAACAGCACTATCCCAGGATAGTTGGGGGAGGGAAGGGGAATTATTAAACTTTGCACACCTAAAGCCAACAGGGAGGGTAAAAATGGAAGAGAATTAAAATGGAAAGAGTTGCTTGCAAACAACCGACACCCCCCCCCCCCTCCTAGGCTGCCTGAGCCAGATGCTACATCTGTCTGTGGAACTGGACTTGGTATGGATTGGGGAATGATTTTGAGGGTTCCTGGCATGGAGTAAGAGAGCCCACTTGGACTCTAGGGTGGTACTGTAATGGGCCTGGGGCAGTACCCACAACAAAGCTGTCTATTCAATTAAATGAGAAGCTTTAATCAGAGAAGAGTTAACATCCTGTCCCTGCACCACCACCACACCATGCTATGACAACCACAAGGAAAGCAAACAAAGCAAGCATAGTTTAATTTCCCAGTCAGTTGGCAACTACACATGAATAGGCCACTGTCCTCGTCCATAGTAGGTGGGAGGTAGGGAAAAATGTCTTGGTTAGGAAAGACAGACTATAGGCATCCCAGAGGATGAAGCTTCCCTTACCCTAGGAATTGACAGCAAGGGACCATCTTCTGCCCAGTTGGCATCCTTCCATGTCATCATGTGCCTAAGTTTGGCTTTCACATTTAAAGCAAACTCTCCCAGGCAAAGTTAAGAGGCAATTTTGCCTATTCAAAGAGTGTGTGGGGAAAACAGTGATTAGAGGCGTCATTTATCTCAGACTGAAGGCCACCATGGTTGGGAAAGAGACCAGAGAAGAACCAACAACCCCATTATCTCCATATACTCACACATTTCCTTCCATGGCACAACACATAGGCATACATTCCTCCCAGCTTACAAGCAGTTATAATCACACAAAAGAAAGTAAAACAGTCTGATCAGGAAAATTACTCCATTTGTAAATTGGCTTCCTCCTAGACAACTTGTAGATTTTTAGGATCTTTTGTAACTCTCCTACCAGACCTAAGAAAGAAAAATAAGAATTGGTCCGGTCCGTGAAGCAGGGTCATAAATGGGTGTACCACGTTTAATTTGAATGTCTTGTGCTTAGGGAAACAACATATGTTTGTTTTGTTTTCATCTTCTCTGAAAATGGGGAAAGGGACACATTTGCTTTGAGAGAAATGACATCCTGAATAGGTGCATCCACTTTTCATTCCAATGTTTTATATTTAGCAATTCTGTAACCAATCTGATGGTTTGCAGTATAGGTTTAAAAAAAAAAGCAACATATATCAAGAATAAAGAAGACCAAACCCCCAAAAGCCAAATAGCAGAAAACCAACCAAAGGGCTTCAACCTACATCCTAGCCCGGGGCCCATGAGAATAACCAGGTTGTAAACAAAGGGCAGAAAGTCAGAAGGATGGGAACAATATAATATTATTCCACAGAACAGGCACTGTCACTAAGAACGGTGCACTTCTTAAACTCCCGGGCACTGCTTAACAGACGGGATCTGGAGGGGCCCATCCTTCAAATGTACTGCCAGTTTATTAAGCTACCTTGGAAACAGATACATGTTTTGAAATGGTATTTGAATGTTAGCAAAAGCAAGACTCAGAAACCCTTTTTGGCTTTCATTAAAATGTTGACATTTATTTATTGTTAATGTGGATATTTTATGGATTATTTTGACAATAGTTTTTCAAACTACCAAGAATCTATTTTTTTATTTATTTATCTATTATATGTAGAATTAATGAACAATATAATTTCATAGAACACTCCTGTGCATGCCTACAAATGGTAAGCCAAACTGTACAGGAAGTCCTTGACTTATACCATTCATTTATCAACCATTTGAAATTACAACATCGCTGAAACAAAGTGACCAGTCCTCTTGATCATCACAGCATCCCCATAATCACATGATCAAAATTCAGGTGCTTTACAACAGTTGCAACTTCCTGGAGTTATGTGATCCACATGTGCAACCTTCCCAGCAGGCTTCCAACAAGCCAAGTTGATGGGGGAAGCCGGATTTGCTTTAATTTGCATGCTTCACTTAACTGCAGTAATTTAATTATCAACCATGGCAAAAAAAAAAAAAGATCATAAAATCAGGTACAAATCATTTAACCGTGCTGCTGAGCAATGGAAATTCTGTTCTCAATTGAAGTGGTAAATTGAGGAGCTGGTCTTTCCCTCCTGACGACTTCCAGAATAAAAAGCTTACTGGATTGTTTGCTGGGAATGATTTAAGGGACAGTCCAAAAGCCCAATAAAAGACCAGATTAGGCAAAAATTTGGGGTGGGTGGGTGATTAGGACTGATGCCCTAGGTTGTTCCTTTTTTCAAGATACTTTTTTGAGAAAAGGTGTGAGTTAGAGGTGATGGATTTGAGCTGCTATGTGATTGATCAACTGATTTGATTATGTTAACATATCACACCCAGACATTTTCAGACAATATGCTTACACATAGATTCCTTGATTCCTGAGATTGCACTAGTATATTATCACACTGAACTCTACGATACATTTATTGGCTGATCTGCACAGATATGAGGTGAAAATTTGTTTGGTTCGTCTATGATCAACATCGGTGCCATGTGAATTCAGCCACAAAGCAAACAAATGGAAAGCTGAATGGGCCACTTAAACCAAGTATTGTTTATTTAGGTAAGGAAGTGCTAAGAACACATGATAAGAGGTTTATGAGTGGTGTAGAGGGGGAAAGAAAATATTTCATGCTGTCAGAGGAGTGGAATGCAGGTTTTCAAAATGAAATTGATGGACATGAGTAACATAAAATACTTCTTTATGCAATATACAGTATTTATTTCTACAGATTACTTCCCTGAAATGTCATAATGGCCCCTAGCTTAAATAGTTTTAGAAAACAGGATTGGACACATTCAAAAAGATTAAACCTATTAAAACCTGGAAACTTTTGTTTGTGGCCAAAACTCACATAAAATACAGGTGGCCCTCGATTTACGACCCCAATTCAGCCCAAAATTTACTGTATGTTGCTAAGTGAAACATTTAAAGGAGTTTTATAATTTATGACCTTTCTCGCTGTAGCTGTTAAGTAAATCACTGCCGTTATTAAGTTAGTATCATAGTTGTTAAGTGAATCTGGCTTCCCCATTGACTTTGCTTGCCAGAAGGTCACAAAAGGGGATCACATGACCACGAGCAAATGCAACCGCCATAAATAGGAATCAGATACCAGGCATCCAAATTGTGATCACATGACCATGGGGACCGCTGCAACAGCCATGAGTGTGAAAACTGGTCATAAGTCGCTTTTTCAGTGCCATTGTATCTTAGAACAATCACTAAACAAAAAGTTGTAAGTTGTATTCAATCTGGTACAAGCAAACTGAGTTGGAGAGGGCAGAATCTCAAAACTTCTCACTGCTGCTCTTACCCAGGTGGCCAACTTTCTGGAACCCAGAAGATCTCAGTGGGTCGTCCTGGATTCCTAGGCCAGGGGTGGGAAATAGAACCTGGGAATCTCCCACAAAAGCAGAGGTGATGAAGATTTGAGAATCTGCCACAAAGAGGATGCCACAAAGTTATTTTCCAATCCACCAGACAAAAAACAATGGATGGAAACTAATCAAAGGGAGAAGCAGGTTGGAATTATGGAGAAACTTCCTAATAGTGAGGACAATTTACCAGTGGAACAGCTTGCCTTCAAAAATTGTGAGTGCTTCATCACGGGAAGTTTTTAAGAAGAGAGACTGGACAGTCACTTGTCTGAAAAGGGTCTCCTGCTTGAGCAGGGGTTGGACTAGAAGACCTCCAAGATCCCTTCCAATTTTGCTCTGATTGATTGAAGATCATATTTGCTCGGCTTCAGTGGTTGGTCTTGGCAGATCCAGGTTAAATCAGGTTAAAGGGGGATGTCAGGGAAGCGCAAATGAATGGAGGAGCATTTTCCAAAGCTCCCCAGCCAAGCAATCAGGTGGTGGCTATTCCTGATCCATTCGGGTGCAAGAGGACGTGTAGAGAAGGAGCATCTAAGGGAGCGGGCTTTACTATTTTTCATGCAACTTCCTGCAAAAGCGTCTTGCTGTATGGTGCTGAGTAAGGCAGCCTGGTTAATGGGGAGAGGAAGTGGAAGATTGCGAAGTTCAACAGGGTAGCTGAATACTGTATATTCATAACAACCTACAGATTAAAGAGAACCGATTGCATCATCAGCAATTTCATGAACTTTGTTTAGTCAGAGGCACTTTAGGCATTCGGACTATGCCACATCTGGAAATGCTGGCACAGTATTGCTAAGAATAATTCCAACGTTACTCAAAACTTTTTAGGTAAAAAGTTCAATTATTGTTGCTGTTATTTTGACCCTGATTATTGTAGACGGTGATAACAAGTTGCCTTTGACTTACCACCATTTCTTTAGGTACCATTTGAAGTTACAACAGCACTGGAAAAAAATAACTTATGACCAGTCCTCATACTTACAACCATCAGAGTCCCCACGGTCATATGATCAAAATGTGGACGCTTGGCAACCATGTGTTGCAGTATCCCAGGGTCCTGTGGTTGCCACTTGTGACCTTCCCAGCCAGCTTCAGAGAAGTCTGGGGGAAGCCAGATTCGCTTAAGGACCGTGCAATTCATTTAATAACTATAGTGATTCGCTCAACAACTGTGGCAAGCAATAATTCACTTAAAAGCTTAGCAACAGAAATTATAGTCCCAATTGTAGTTGTAAGTCAAGGACTCTTTGTCGTATTGCTCTTTAGTATATCAGAAGTTAGAAGGCAACAAATATTAAAGCATCAGAGCTCAGCACAGTGTACCTTAAGTGTTTAAAGACTAATTTTCAGTGCCAGAGTTTAGATTTGGAACATAGCAAAGAAAGTGCTTTGAAGAATGATTGTGCAGCCTTATTTACAAGCAGTTTCAATGATGATGTGAAAAGACTTAACAATTCCAAGCCAGGCAATTCGAACAGATGTTGTTGTTTTTTCATTCACTCGTATCCACTTCTCAGAGACTGCCTGGACGTGTGCCTGCAATTTTCTTGGCAAGATTTTCCAGAAATGGTTTGCCATTGTCTTCAGCCTAGGGCTGAGAAAAAGAGGCTGGCCAAAGATCACCCAGATGGCTTTTTGTCCAAAGTGGGACTAGAACTCATGGGGTCTCAATCCACCTGTTGGCATCAGAAGGGTCATATAGTTTTAAGATGACTCGAAGAGGGAATGCAGGGAAGCTCAACACAAGGACTAAAGACTTGCAGAGGTATTGGCTAATTAAGGGGAAGGGGATGGCTAGTTTAGGCAAAAAAAAATCAAGCATATTTGGCATTGCTGGTATTTCCTCTCTTTTCAGCACGATAGAAGAGAAATCTGGTTAAAAAATGTGCCGGCATATGTCTTTCATTAGAATACGGGGAAAAATGTCTTTCTAAATTACATTCTAAATTGTGGTTGCTGCTCATGAAATCAGGAACAGAAGTCTCTGCCTTTCGAAAGCTCTCAGTGCTATTTCTTGTTGTCTCTCCTCATGAAGGCATTCGTTTCATTTTAGCATTTCAGTTCCTTTTCCTACTTAGTTCAGCCAATATTGTTAAAGGCTAGGAGTTTGGGCTATCAACATAGGCCAAATATAGTAGGTAATATTCTTGTACAGTCATAAAGTATCAAGCCATTTCATAACGTTTGCGCTTTCCAGCCCTCATCATCTCATTCTGTTCTCACCAAACATGAAGAGATCCAAAATTGCCACGACATGGGGACCTTTCTAGTGGTTAGGCTCAAACATTGAGGGAGCTAAATGAAACCGAAGAAAAAATAAAACCACTAGCCATATGCAAAACCTAGAAGGGAAACTGTGCTAGTTAAGTGCAAATAACAAAATAACAGTAGAGTTTGAGGAAAACTGAAATGACTACAGGTAGACCTCAACTTACAACCACAATTGGGACCAGAATTTCCATTGCTAAGTGAGGGGGTAATTAAGTGAGTCGTGCCCAGTGTTATGACCAATTTTGTTGTTAACTGAACAACACAGTCATTTAAGCAAATATGACCTAACCTGTTGGCTTTGCTTGTTGAAAGACAGCTAGGAAGGTTGCAAATGATGATCACGTGTTCTCAGGACACAGTAAATATTGTAAACACATGCCAGTTGCTAAGCACCCAAATTTTGGCCTTGGGGGTGCTGCGACGGTTAAATGTGTGGACTGGTCATGTCACTTTTGTCAGTGATGTTGTAATTTTGAGTGGCTGCTAAATAAATGCTTGTAAATTGAGGACTACCGATAATGCATTGGTAGTCCAAAGATTCATAAGCCATTCAGCCCATAAAGAAGCATCTGTTACTGTGGGTTCAGCTATATATAAGCTTATGGCAATGTGAACTCTGGCTATAAAAGTTTATGCCGCCGAGTACTGATTGTAGCACCATCTTCCGTCTCTCAGTCACTTGATTTCTCCCATTCATATGCTATCCAGTCCTACTCTGCCTTGTTTCTCTCCTCTGTTAAGCTCCACCAATATTGGCTAAAAATGAAGTCCCTAAAAATTGAACAGAAGAGATTTCTAGCTAAACAGATGTAGGACTGTAAACACACAGAGGTAAATTCAGACAATCTTGATATAGCAGCTAGAACAGTGTTTCTCAATCTTGGCAACCTTGGCTGGCTGAGGAATTCTGGGAGTTGAAGTCCACACGTTACTTAATTGGTCTAAACAACCTTATATTAGTCCTGTTATGTAATCAACATTCATATATTCTCTGGAACCAAGAAGTTAAACCAGCTGTTGGCGGATTTGTTGTTTGTTCTGTATGGATTAGGTATTATTAATTTAGTTTTCTATTTGTTGCATTATCTTTTGTTGGCTTAATCCTCTTTGTGCTGCCCAGAGTTATTGCTTTGAGATGGGCAATCTTATAAATTGTTTAAATAAATAAGCAAAATTCATTTCCTTATTGCCATTTAATCAGTTATATTATCTCTTGAGTGTATGCTGCAGGGGTGGGGGCATAGAGATGGGGCACAAGCTGGCTTAGTCCATGTTGGAAGGTACAGGGTGAGATAAGAGATACAATATATCAACAAGTTCTTAAGTAATAATACAGAAAGAAGAAATGCTGACCATGGACTGAGTATTTTTCCATTCATATCACTAACAATAATCAGTGTTTACTTCTGGGGTTACAGCTGTCCTCTGGTTCAGTTACTCAGAATTTGCTTTGGAGGAAATATGTCTAGGATATCCCACTATAGGTTGACTATGGGATAAATCATTATAAGGAATTGCCGTCTTTCTACCTCTGTGTGTTTAATGCCACAAATTCCTATAGTTGTTTATATACAATATGTCTAGATAAATTCAAAAGAGAAGGGAAAGTTGACAAGACCTAAATTTCAAGAGACAAAGCTTCTAAATATATTCATTTAAAAGATAACTGCACCTTAAACGGCACATCTTTCAATCCACATGATGAATAAATATTCAGATGTTACACTTTAGCAAGAGGTATCATGTAACAAAGCAGCATTAGGCACAAAGCAGCAAACAAAACTTCGAAGGTGGAGGCCTCCCTCAAAAAAATTTTTTGACCTGACAGTAAAAGAATAAAATGTTCTCAGAAACAGTGGGTAGCTGGAAGAATATTCCTTCAGTGGGTGCCATCAACAAAAAGGCCTTGCTGCCTTTGTTCTCAGAGGGTCACGGGTTGAAACTGGACAAAGGTAGACAAGAAAGGTGGTTTCCTGGTTCTAAAATGTTAAGGATTTTATAAATTAAATCCAGAATCTTGAACTGAGCTTAGAAACACCAGACACTACTGTTTCTGGACTTTTTCAAGGTTAATCCCCCCCTTCCCTCTACAATAAATTCTACTTTACAACTTCTGGCTTCCAAATCCAGGCATACAGGTACTCCTCAACTTACAACACTTCATTTAGTGACCATTCAAAGTTACAACTGCACTGAACAAAGTGACTTACGACCTTTTTTTCACACTTACAACAGTTGTGGCATTCCCATGGTCACACGATCAAAATTCAGGCGCTAGGCAACTGGTTCATATTTATGACGGTTTCAGTGCCCTGGGGTCACGTGATCAGCTTCTGCTACCTTCTGACAAGCAAAGTGAAATGCAAAGACTCACTTAATGTCTGTGGCAAGAAAAGTCGTAAAATGGGGCAAGCTTAACAAATGTTTCACTTAGCAGCATAAAGTTTGGGCTCAGCTATGGTCATAACTCAAGGACCACCTGTATGATGGACATATTTGTGGGGGGGGATTCTTGTTAATTTGGGAGTGGGGTGGGATGGAGCTCTCCGCCCCTTCCCAGCTGAAACCGCGACAGAAAAACGCCCAGCTGACACTTCCGCCTAAGTGCACGTCTACACCGCGGGTCACAGACGCGGGAGGAACTACAGCCGAGGCGACGCTCTGCTCTGACTGTGAACCGTGTGACTCGAAACGTGCCTTTTCTCAGCAAACTCCGAAGCCAAGTCCAGAAAGGCAAGAGCGTTATCAGACAGCAGCGCCCAGGGAGGGAACAGGTGCGGGGTGGGGGTGGGGATGGGAGGAAAGGAAACCACCGCTGCAATTGCGCCCCCTCACCCCCCAACTCCTCCACCACCCCAGCCCCGTCCTGCTCCCCCTGCCCGCGGACTGCCGTCTTTCCCTGCGGCTGGCGGTGCTGGAGCGCGAAGGAGGAGGAGGAGGAGGCGGAAGGGCGGAGGGGGGGGGGAGCAGACGGCGAATCTCGGCGGCGGCGGCGAGGAGGGGCGGGGAGGGGAGGAGGGAGGGGGCGGGCCGTCTGATGTCACACGGGCTCTCTCCTCCAGCAGCCTCGAAGGGGCGGCGATTGCGAGGAGACAGCGGCAGCACCCGAAGCGGCAAGCCCAGAAGCGACCAGAGCAGCGCGAAGGCGACGGACGCGAAGGGATCGGCTCGTCCCCTCCGCCCCTATCCCGTGCCCTGCCGTGACTCCGGGCGGGGTACTGTGGGGGTGTCCCCCCCCCGGCGGATTTCGCCGACCTTCGCCCTCGAGCAACCCCCTTCCCCGAGTCCACTGAACACATGAGGTTTTTCAGGTTGACCTTCAAGTGCTTCGTGGATTGTTTCTGATTCTCTGCAAAACCCCTGCCCTCCCCTCCGAGCCGGCTACCGGCCCCAGCGAGCCCCAGCCCCAGCTCAGACCCCAATCTCCACCGTCTCCCGCTCGCCTCTTGCGAGGGGGCTTCTGCCTGCAACGCCCCCCCCCCGCGCACCCCTTCTTTTCTCTTTCGAGCATCATCTCCAGCCGTCTGGAAGGGGGCGACCGGGACTCGGGAATCCCCCTAGGCACCATGGCCAAGGGGGCTTCGTCGGAGAGCGGCGGCAGCGGCGGCGGCGGCGGCATTTACAGCGTGTCGGTCGAACCGCAGGACAAAAAGACTGGACCCCCCGCAGCCGCCATGTGCCAAGGAGCCTCAGTCGGGAGCAAAGGGGAGGCCGTGGACTCCGGCAAGCAGACCGTGGCTTTGCAGCCCCGAGAGAGAGAGACTTGGACCCGGCAGATGGATTTCATCATGTCCTGCGTGGGCTTCGCCGTGGGGCTAGGCAACGTGTGGCGCTTTCCCTACCTGTGTTACAAGAACGGGGGAGGTGAGCAACCTGCAGCCGTGAGGGCTGGGCGGAAGGGGCGATTGGGGAGGGGGCTGTCTCCAGGATCCTTATGCTTTTAAAGGGGATGGGGGAGTGTCCACGATTCTCCAGAGAGCCGGGTGGAAAACCCTTTAGGATGCCTAGCTCTGTAAGCCTGCAGCTTTCCCCTTAAGGAAGATCCAGGCCCATGGGGAAGAACAGGGACCTGAGAAAGCCTTGGAACTGTGGCTTTCCTGGCTGACATCCTAAACTCAAGAGTAGTTTGTAAGGTAATCCAGGCAGGACCTAGAGTTGGCAGCAGCAAGAGCAGATGATTAAAGGTGTCCTGGAAAGGAAAAAAAATCTAGCCTGCTCCCTTCCCAGTGTGGAATTTTGGCCTCCAGGCTCTTTCAAAAGTTAGGACTGGATCTGGCAATGGGGGTTAATACGCTCTGCACGGAAGGCCTTCCCTGTCTTCTTTAATAGGCGCACTCAGTCCCACGCCTACCTGGAATCCAAAAGCCTCAGGCTGGGACCCCCACAATTTAAAAACAAGGCTCGAAAGTGAGTCAGATCATCACTTAGTAAATTTTTGTAGGCTGAAATCTTGGGCACAGCAGATGGAATTCCAGAAGTGAGATTGGAAAGGGAGAAGAAATCTTTCTGGGAGAGGTCCTGCGGGAGTCTCCCAAAACCTCATCCCACAAAAAAAAAAAAAAATTCCCCACAGGAGAAGGTTAAGCACCTTGGAAGATGCAAGGAATTTATCCAGACTGAAAGATGAGCGAGGGAAAGTGAAGATGGAGCTGTGATCAGATATGGGAGAAAATTCTGCATTCAGTGGGAACATTGAGAGGCAGAGAAAGATACAAGTTGGCACTGTGTTATCACCACACAGACCCGTGGCTAGGCAGGGAGCAAAGGGCAACTGCCAGCTTGCAGAAAGGAGTGCCGTCTGGGCAAAGGATCGCCTTCCCCATGCAAAGGTGGGAGAGAACCACGGCTGCTGTGCTGAAAGGGAAATACAATATAAACACCACCCTATCCTGCTACTTGTGGATCCCAAAGACCCCCAAGTGGGAGCACATTGAAGGGAAGCAGGAAAGTTTTCCAAGCCCAGTTTGACTGTGGGGACTTACCTTTTTCCAGCTGCAGTCTTTTGGGGTTCTTGTATTTTGGGGTTACCATAGCGGGACTTAAGAAAGAACTTGATCTTGCCTTCTTTCCCATTGGCAACAAGTTAAGCGGACTACATGATGGAATGAAAACCCAAGCCCCTTTGAGATTATTTTGGTGCTTAGTTGACAAACTAGAAAGATATTGCATACATGCACATACACACATGCATGCTTACACGCTTACACTGATAATAATGAGCCACAGCCACATTTCTCCTGGGCCTATCCTGAGTTATTCTGCAGATTCCATGCTTAGATTCTTCCAAATCCCTCATTCACTTCCTCTTTATAGAACAACTGAGCCTCCAGAGTTGCATCCCCTTTCAGGACACCCCACGTCATATTCACCCCTTTCAAAGTTGAAGTTGGGGAAATAATTATAGGGAAGGGCAGGGACCATGTGGGAATACCAGAGGAGCAAAGAGAAGGCTGGCTGAAAAGAGGGCCATGGCATGGTAGTCCTTCCCAGATGACTGAGTCTCAGTGGCAAATTTTGCCTTCCTCAAATTTTATTCAAATAATGCAAAATAAATTTGGAACAAATTGTGAAAGGGCATTTTATGCGTGAATTGGTCAGAACAGAAACTTCTAGCACCTTTTGGTTGCTTTCCAATCCTCCCCAGTAACTGCTTTGTCTTCCTATTTTCTCTATATTGGGAAATGCAGTTGCAGAAAGCACGTAGTTAATCACGTTTTACAATATAGCATATCTGGATAACATCCAGCTTGAGGATTTGAATGTGACAGAGCATGTGGGCTGGGGGAATGAGACTGTTTACATGTTTGTTGTTAACATTATTTGTTGCCTTCTTTCCAAATAATTCCTTGTGGCATACATGATTGTTGCCTTTCTCTCACTTTACCCTCACAGCCCTGAAGGGTAGGACAGGCTAAGAGAAAATGCCTGGCTGAAAAGAATCCAGAGATCCTCGTGGGTGCCTGGAACCTGGATTTATTGGGCCCTCATCTGGCACTGCCCTTGAATATCACACTTAGCTGGCTTCCTTAAAAATATGGGTGTCATTTACCCCCTACCCCCACCCCCCATGTTATCTCAATAACCTCCTGGCCCCTGGAGAAAAGCAATAAGACAGGGGTGGGCAATTATGGCTCCCTCATGACTCGTGGACTTCAACTCCCAGAATTCCTGAGCCAGCCATGCTGGCTCAGGAATTCTGGG
>JAEANM010008539.1:0-16943 GCA_017656035.1 Myanophis thanlyinensis | reverse complement strand
ATAGAGGGCTTCGTTGTCGATGCAGTAGGTCTCATCTGTGTTCTCTACCAGCTGGTGGACGGAGAGGGTAGCATTGTAAGGCTCCACCACGGTATCTGAGACCTTGGGAGAGGGCACCACACTGAAGGTATTCATGATACGGTCGGGGTACTCTTCGCGGATCTTGCTGATCAGTAAGGTGCCCATTCCAGAACCGGTTCCGCCCCCTAGAGAGTGGGTCAGCTGGAATCCTTGCAGGCAGTCGCAGCTCTCGGCTTCCTTCCTCACAACATCTAGGACTGAATCCACCAGCTCGGCACCTTCTGTATAATGACCTTTGGCCCAGTTGTTACCAGCTCCACTCTGGCCTGAAAGGTGCAGAAGATGATGGGGAATAAATCATTAAACTGAATTATGGGGGAAGATGGGGAATAAATCAATTAAATTAGATTAGCCATCTTTCCCTTTGACTGCTGGCTACTTCTACCTTTCCTGGCCTTTCCATCAGATTTATACAGATTACCTTTCTTGAACATGCAACACTATTCTTCAAACCCACCATAGGAGGAACCGTCAAAACTTCAACACTTCATACATCATCTTGTATGAATCCCCAGATCCTGGGGATGCAGGCCATTTAAAATAGAGAAAATTCCATCAATCCATCTGTGCATCCATATCTATCAAACTTCTTAACTGCCCATCTTTCTCTTAGAGGGGCTCTGGGTGATGACTATGCATCTTTTTTAAAAAGAAAACTTTATTGAATGTAAAACATTTAAAAAACACAATAAATTACAAACTGAAAAATAACCTATCGACTATTTATATCCCTTATTTTGACGGTACATGTATAATCTATAGTTCAATGATTTCTTAGACAGTTCTCATTAGTTATTTCTATAAATTTTTTAATATTCAGTTCTATTTCTTCCTTATCTACTTAAGCTATATTATGGAACCAAAAATACACTTTTTCCCAGACTACATAGAATTCTGAACTTTCTCTTTCTTTTAATTCCAGTGTTAGCATTGTTTGTTTGATTTATCATACCAGACTCGCCCACTGCAGACTGTAAATCATGGTTTGATGGCTTACCATGACATGCAGTTGGTTCAGTCTATTCGGGCTAAGTAATTACGGCTTAGTGTGATCTATGAATCCAGTTTGCCCTCAGAAAGAGCCTGGCATCACTCTTCTAATCCTTGCTCCCAAGTAAAGACATTTTTGATAGGTCAGCTTTCAAGACTGAATTAGAACCTGGGAAAGAATCGACATAGATCTTGGAAGATTCTCAATCTTTTAAAGATTTTTTCCCCCTCAAGTCAGTTGCTCCAAGACTGAGGGATCTCCAGATTTAGCACTGAGCCAAGACACTGAATTAACCATGAGGTTCAATGCAATATATGAGGGCCTTAGTTATGTAAATTAATGTCAGGTCCACCATTGTGCTTCATGGTATCCTGCCATTATGCATGGGGAGTGATGTGCTTGGGTTTTTTCCCCTTGTACTATTCACTTGGGAATTAGGGAAGGGGCCTGTTTCCGGGACCTCTTCCCAACCAGTTTTCGCCAGGTCCCAAGGCCATGGTCATTGTATTGGCTGCCGGTGGACTGGTCAAGGGGTTTGGGACAGGGCAACTGAGAAAATAACTTTAGGCTTTGTGCTGGAACCTCAGATTCCTCCTGACTTTACTCCATCCTTTCTCTCAGTAAAAGTTCTTTTGATTCAACTCAATGGATTCAAGAGTTGTTGCTTTCCTGATGGGCTGTCGCCTGGGGCAGGTCTGACAACTAACCTCTACAGTGAATTAAAACTTGTCCTCCACACTCCTCCCAATCCAATATTCAGACTTCTCTAATCTCCAGAGGGGCTTTAGAGCAGAGAAGATCTGCTCTAGAGCAAATGGACGAGAGAGTACAGAAGATACAAACAAATAAAAATGAGCTATTTCTACTCCTATTCTAAAAATGCATTTAGCAGATTATTGGTCTTTCAGGAAAACTGAAGTCTTAATTGCATTGTTGATTGCCTCTATCTGCTCATGCAACAAAACATTATAATCCTTTATATATTATGAATGTAACTCACAAAGGCTATTCTATCTATTAATATATTCTATTTATACCTAAATTGTAAAAATGACAGTCTAGCACATCTGGAGGGCGTCAGCAGTTTAATTATCAATGAACTGCGACAGTCCCCTGAAAATTGGGTGGGCTTCAATTCCCAGTGTGCCAGCTCAGGAATTCTGGGAAGTTCAGCTGAGATTCAAAACCTGGAAGGTAAAACCAAACACTCCAGGAAAAATGGAGCTTGCTATCCCAGCTTGCTTTTGAAATCACTTATCTTCTCCTGCCCCTCCCATCAAGTCAATGCTCTGCAAAGACTTCTTCTCTTCCTCCTTCAATATCAACATAAATTATCAAGACAAGGGTTCTAATTTGACGAAAGACATTGGTTGCTCAAACCTAAACAGTCCTAGTCCTTCCTGTATTTTTCCTCCATCAAATGTAGCTACAAGTAGCAAAGGGTGCAGGGAAAAGAGGTAGATTCTTACCAAATACAAAATTATCTGGTCGAAATATCTGTCCAAAAGGTCCAGAACGCACCGAATCCATGGTTCCTGGCTCCAAATCAACCAAGATGGCACGAGGGACATATTTCCCACCTAGAGAAAGAAACAAAAAACAGGTGTAACAGAAAGTCCATTGCAATAGCAAACTACTTTCATCCTCCTCTGATGAAAAACCAAATTACAGTTGAGTTGTAGCTATGTAGTAGCTTGTTTTTTGCCTAGGTGTTAAGATTTCTGGGGACAGTCTGAGTGTTGGTAAGACAGTCAATGAATTAAAGGATGTCAGACATTTCTTATCTATAGCAGAATTCTCCAAACTTGGCAAGTTTAAGACTTGCGGACTTCAACTCCCAGAATTCCCCAGCCAGCACAATATGGCTGGCTAAAGAATTCTGGGAGTTGAAGTCCACAAGCCTTGCAGTTGCCAAGTTTGGAGACCCTCAATATATAGGATTAGTGGAAGGAACATAGAAAGAGCGTTGGTCTTACCGGATACGCTCCTTCTCAGTGCGCTGAGGGAGAATCCAAGGAACGAGTTGTCTTGTCTTGAGTAGCTCTATAGATCGAGTCTGCCAATCTTAATTATCCACACTTCCTTCCTGTTGCTTCCCAGTTTCGACGAGGTTGTACGATTGACAGGAACGTAGTGCTCTTCTCCATGATGCCTGAATTAGGGCCCGCCTGCTCTAAGGGTGGGATTGGATTCTCTCTCAGCACACTGAGAAGGAGTGTATCAGGTAAGACCAACGCTCTTTCTCCAGTGCGCTAGAGAGAATCCAAGGAACGGGACGTGCCAAAGCCTACCCCCCCTATGGGTGGGAGCAGGACTAGCCCTGGATGTCTTCACCTACCAGCACCCTTTGCAATACCCTTCTGCCAAAGGCTGCATCAGCCGATGCATAGGCATCTAGTTTATAATGTCTTATGAATGGGGAAGGCGACGACCAGATCGCTGCTCTGCAAATTTCCTCAATCGGGCCTGGGTCGCCCAGGCCGCCATGATGGCTGTGCTCCTAGTCGAGTGGGTGGTGATGTGTCAAGGAACTTGCACCACCTGCGTCTCGTAGGCCTTGGCGATACAACCCCGAATCCATCTGCCCACCGTAGAAGGGAACACCCTCTTGCCTAGTGATGGGGGGGGGGGGGGAATGAGACCAAGAGGGACTCCAAGATTCTGAACGAAGCCATCCTCCTAATGTAGATGTGGAGAGCCCTCCGCACATCCAATTTATGCCATTTTCTTTCTAGGGCACAGGTCTGATTCAGGCAGAAATCCAGCAAGGCAATCTCTTGTGAACTATGAAACGAGGAGTTACACACACAGGTGTTCCCTGACTGACAGGGCAGCTAACTCCGAAATTTTTCTGGCCAAGGTGATGGCAACCAGAAAGGGCACCTTCATGGACAGGTATTTTAGGCTGACTGACCTCAATGGTTCGAAGAGCCCCTCTGTTAAGGCCCGAAGGACCCTTGGCAGATCCCAGGTGGGGTACCTGTGAACCACTGGGGGATGTAGGTTTGCGGCCCCTTTGAGGAAGCTACACACCACCAGATGCTGTGCGACCCACCCCAGGTTCCCACACTGTAATATCGAAGACAGAGCGGCCACCTGGTGCCTTATCGTGTTGGGCGACAGACCCCTGTCCAGACCTGTCTGCAGGAAGTCAAGGATCTGGGCTACAGATGCCTCTTGAGGCCTGAGGGAGGACTTGGAATACCAGGTGCAGAAGGCCTTCCACGTGGCACCGTATATGCAATTCATGGGAGGCCTACGAGAAGCCTGGATCATTCTGATCACCTGACCTGAGAAGTGTTCCCTGACTAGCAACTGCTACTCAAATGCCAGATGGTCAATTGGAACCACTGGGGATCCGGATGAACCAGAGCTCCCTGGACGAGTGAGTTGGAATCCCGTGGAATGCGCCAAGGTCTGGAGACTGACCAGGTCTGCGAACCAGTCCATGGCCAGTGAGACAGAAGCACTTCCGCTCGTTCCTCTAACACCTTCCTGATTACCAGCGGAATGAGGGATATAGGAGGAAAGGCATAAAGGAGCCACTCCGGCCAAGGTGACCGGAGTGCGTCGACCCCCTCCACCCCCAGGGTAGGAAACCTGGCAAAGAACTTTGGTAGTTGGTGGTTGGACCGGGAGGCAAACAGGTCCACCCAAGGCACCCCAAACCATTCCGTCACCTCCCGGAACAGTCTGGGGTTCAGCTGCCACTCTGCTGAGCCAATCTGCCTGAATGTTGCTGGTCCCCTGGATGTGTTCTGCCTGAACGGATTGCAAGTGTCTCTCCGCCCATTGACACAGAAGCCTGGCTTCTGTCATGAGCAGCCTGGATGAGTTCCCCCCTGAAGGTTGACGTGAGCCTTGGCAGCCACATTGTCTGTTAGGATTAGCACATGTGCTCCTGACACCCTTTCTTGAAATGACAGTAGCGCCAGGCGGATAGCCTTGAGCTCCAGCCAGTTGATATTGTGCTTTAGATCTGCTGGGGACCACCGACCCTGTGCCATCCTGTTCCCACAGTGGGCTCCCCACCCGAACAGACTAGCATCTGTGGTCACCATAACCCATGGGATGTCTTTGAACAGGCAACCCATGTCTATGGCTTGTGACGTCCACCACCTGAAGGACCTCAAAACACTTGGTGGGACACGCACCCTGATCTCGGAATTGCTTGATCCTTCCCTCTGAAAGGGAAGTAGGAACCATTGCAGCTCCCTGGAATGGAGCCTTGCCCACGGAACTACCTGGATGCATGATATCATTTTTCCCAGGAGCCGGGAGAGGCTGGCTAATGCCAACAGCTCTTCTGGGAAATCAGTTCTCCTATGCTGTCCCTGCGATCCCGCGAGAGGGACACCCTGCACTCCCTGGTGTCTATGTAGGCACCCAGGCGTAAGATGCAGGTGGTGGGAACCAAGTGGCTCTTTCCCCGGTTCAACGGAAACCCATGCCTTTGCAGCAGGTCCACCGTGAACGTGACAGCGTCTAAGGCTTGCTGGTGGGACGACGACTGGACCAGGATGTCATCTAAATAGCACTGGACTCTGATGGGGATGGATCTGAGACAGGCGGACAGGGCCGCCAGGACCTTTATGAACACCCTGGAGGCCGATGACAGGCCAAACGGTAGGGCCCTGTACTGGTAATGACAGCCTGCATAACAGAACTGGAGAAAGCGTTGATGGTCTGGATGAATGGGAATGTGGAGGTACGCTTCCGTTAGGTCTATTGACGTCAGAAAGTCTCCCTCTCTGACACCCTCCAGAATAGACTGGAGCGAGTGCATCTTGAAACGTATGTATTCTAGATGAGTGTTCAGGCGCTTCAAGTCCAGAATCGCTCTCCAGGCCCCTGAAGCCTTGGGGATGACAAACTGAATCGAATAAAATCCCTGTCCCCGGTGCTCTGGTGGTACTTGGCAGACAGCCCTGATGTCCACCAGGTGCTGTACGGCCTCCACCATCAGCTCTCTTCTTCTTGCAAGAAGAGACTGGACACCTTAGGAAGAAACTCTGGGGCCAAGACCAGAAGTCCAGTGACAGACCGAAACGTATTGTCCTTTGGACCCATGCATCCAAAGTCGACTCCTCCCATTGGTCTGCAAACAGACTGAGGCGGCCACCAATGGGAGAGCCAGTTGGACTGTCACTTGGATTTTCAAAATGGTCGATCGGAGCCTCCCCGAAAGGGACGCTTCGATTGATACCACTGCCTACCTCGGAACCCCCCTCTGCCTGGTCGTGTGGGATAGACCTGGCGGGCGGTTCTGTTGCCCCCCTTTGAGGTCTAACTGGGGGGCGGCAAAAATAGGGTGTTTGTTTATGCTCGCTCTTTCTGGACATGGCTGGAAGCACTTCTTGTCTTTCGTTTCGATTAGGAGTGGCTCAAGAATCTCCTATATGCACGTTATGTGACGAGGGGGACGACTAAGTCATGTTGTTCAGGATGCTCACCAGTCCACCCTTGAGTAATCCGTTGACAATGCCTCTGAACAGGAAGACCGCTTGTTACCACGGCTGCCCACTCCTGTCAGCTTTTGCCCATGGCCCTCGAGATGGTGCCCACTTAAACCCTGGTATGCCTAGTCTTAGGATTAGGGCTCCAGTGTAGGAACTCTAGTAAGGTGGACTTATATCCAAACTGATTGTTCCCTTTATATTTTTTTAAATTATCAATAACCAATGTCTGCCAGGGCTCCTGCACCATCTTGGTGTCTGTGGGAGCACCCCCCCCCCACAAGGGAACAACCATGAGGTCTAGCGCCTCAGCAAGCGTGCGTTTTCTTACCTTAGCCGGGCGGGGGGGGGGGGGGAAAGCCGCACCCCCCCCGGGGGGGGGGGGGGATCCTTTCACTCCAACTGTTCCAATCTCACCTGAAAGACCGTCGTGAGATCCCTGGGACTGCGGCCCCTGGGGGCTGTAAACAGTCCGGCAGCATTGTGCAGTCCCTTTAAGGCGAGCCATGTGGTCGCCTGGCACCTCCCAAAATGGCGCCCACTTTATTGGCGCGCTCCGGGAGTCCACAGTACTTGAAGGAGGCTGTGCTGGATGGATCCAGCCCACAGCCTGTCCTTCCTATTTTGAGGCCCGATTCCTTGGGCAGAAGCCAAGGTAGGCAACCGGCTTGCTCTTCTGGCTGCGATATTGCGGCAGGCACGCAGGCATTGTCCCCCGGAGCGGACTCTGCCTAGCCAGTATCCACCCCGCCACACACCATTGGAATAAAGCTCACGCCTCTCCCTGGCGTCGCTGAGCTGGTGGGGGGGGGGGGGACACTAGATTCTCCAAAACACGCTGGAGAAAACAACCTATTAAGGGCACATGGCTTGCGAGCAAAATAGAGAAAAAAGCCGACATTCCACCCAATGAATGGGTGATCCTACCTTGCCCCTTGCCTTCTCGCACCCAGATGCTGCAAGAGAGAATCCAAGGAATATCTTGTTTCTGTTAAAGACTTAGCTCTCTGCTCTAATTTGATGAGCACTACAAAAACACATCTATTCAGAGCTAAGACCGAGTTGGAACCGGGAAGCAACAGGAAGGAAGTGTGGATAATTAAGATTGGCAGACTCGATCTATAGAGCTACTCAAGTCAAGACAACCTGTAAAAAGAGGCATTCAATATGGTATTAAAAATATTATAGGATAGTCATCTTTCCAATACTTGTTTCTCAATCCGATTTATTAAGCTATCTTAAAGGGGGTTTTTAATTTTTTTAAACCAGTTTTTAAACTTTAATTTTATTTGTTTAATATTTTTAACTGTTCCTATTCAGCCATTGTATTTATTTGAAATTTTAATTTGGTTTTAATTGTATATATTCATGTTTTATTAGGCTGTATACCACCTCGAGTCCTTCGGGAGAGAGGCGGTATAGAAATTAAATAAAGATTAAAGATCTTTGTAGGGTAAAATGAAGTTTAATCCTGAGCCAGGCTTTTTAATTTAATACAGGAAGCCCTAAAATTACAACCATAATGGAGCTTGCCCATTATGGTCACAGGTTGTATAACTAAGTTTTATGTCACATGACAGATCCGATTTTACAAACTTTTTGCAGCAGTTAAGTGAATATGGCAGTCATAAAGCACATGCCACAGTCATTAAGCAAATCCATAGTTTGCTAGAGGGGTGCGGTTTTGCCAAAAATGGAAAGTACCAATTTTCAGCAAAACTGTCATAAAATGCAGTGGTCATGATACTACAGGGATGAGGAGCACCATCAGAATTTTGGATCTGAGTCATAAGTCCCCTATTATTAAAAGTTTGTCTTTAAGTTCATGTAACAAATGTTGAGATTCTTAGCAAGCTCAGACTATAACATCCTGTCCATATTTCTATATTCCTCTCATTAAATTTTAATGTACAAGGAAGTAATAGAAGGAATGATTCTAGAAGAGATGGTGAGGAAATTCAACAAGGATTCATATTTATTTGTTGGAAAACATTTGGATCAAATCAGGCCAATACAGTGAGGGAGGAGGAAGAGGTGATGAAGGCTTACCAGTGGCCTCATTGTAATAAACACTGATGCGATCCAGTTGTAGATCACTGTCACCATGGTAAGTTCCAGTTGGGTCAATTCCATGTTCGTCACTGATCACTTCCCAGAACTTCCAAGGATAAATAAAAAGAGAAAGATTTGGGTTAGAATAGAAAAAAAAAACCAACAACTGTGTATTCTAGCAACACATTCCAACTTGTCCCAAGTTTTCCCCAACTTGGTACTCTTCTGTGGTAGACTAAAACTCCTCATATTTATTTATTTATATTTGTCAAATAGTATAGGAGGGAAAAAGAAATATAAAAATACAAGGACAGGGACAATTGGCATACTTCTAGTGTATTATGCACACCTCCCCACACGAACCTCTCAAGTATGAAGTGAGGTTCATGGAAATCAATTTATGACTAAAACTGTGAAAATTAGTAGCTGAGACAATTGAATCAGGTAAAGCATTCCAGACTTTGACAACTCAATTACAAAAATCATATTTTTACAGTCAAGTTTAGAATGATTCACATTGAACTTAAAATGATTATTATTGTTTTAAGTATTATCCCGTATTATTACAATTAAAACAAAAAGTCACTAGTGGGTAAAACATTACTGCGTAGAATTTTATATACAATACTGTCAGCAATCGATGCAGTTCCAGATTATCCAAACCAAGAATTTCTAGCCCAGTAGAGTAGGGAATTCTGTTATGTACAGAAGAGTACAAAACTTTTCTTGTAAAATACTTCTGAACCCGCTCGATTGTACCAATATCAAATATATAATATGGTAGGGATTTCAAACAGATGAACATGCCTTTCCACAGCAAGAGCGACTGAGGCTGATGGGTTTCTCATCAGAAATGTCATCTTAGAGAACTTCTTAACATTTTATATGTCCTGTGCTACTAGCCAATTTATAAGCTTAGTTTTATTCAGGGCCCAAACATTTTGGACATCAAACAAGGAAGCTGTGAAGAGATGCCATACACTGGAAGGGGAGATGTGCATAATACACTAGAAGTATGCCAATCGTCCCTGTCCTTGTATTTTTATATTTCTTTTTCCCTCCTATACTATTTGACAAATATAAATAAATAAATATGAGGAGTTTTAGTCTACATTTGGAAGACCCCTTTAAATGCTTGGTATCTATCTCCAGTATGAAAGAGAAGGAACAAAGTCCACAAAATCTCTACCATAACTAAAAACCACCATCCTTCCCTAATCTGCTGCCCAGCTAGGATGGGATCTGTAGCCACCACAGCCCTATTGGTAGGGAATTCTGAGGATGATAAACCATCTAGAGAACAACAGACCAACAAAATGAGGAAAAGAGATATCTTCTCAGAGGATAGGGTGGGAGAAAATACAAGAATCTCTGGCACTGGCACTGAACCAAATCACATTTTTGCATAGACCTGATTGGCTGCAGCACCATTGAGCCAAAAATCCTCCATGGCAAGATGAGTGAATTCAAGATATGGTCAGAATTCATTGCTATCCCTCTACAGCAGGGGTCTTCAAACTTGGCAATTTTGTGACTTGTGGACTTCAACTCCCAGAATCCCTCAGCCTAATTCCCTAACTGGAATCTGGGCCTTGTAAATAGACTTCAAGGCTCCTCCACTCCCATCCAGACTTGGGACATGCAATTATGAGGAAAACAACACGAATGCAAGTGAGAAGGATTTATGCCCATTTTGAAAGGTCCAACCATCCTAAGGCACCAATGATCTTCAAATTAATCACAGCCCCCTCTTTTAAAGCAGCAACAAAACTTCCCTCTCAAAGGACAGAAAGCTGACTAAGCAGCTGCAACAGTCAGACAAGCTCTGCTTTGTTCTCCTGAAGGTCCAGGCTTCATAAAGTAGCTCTTAGCCGCAGTGTGATCGTGTCTATTGGCCTTTCTCTTCCCCCATCCATCTTACAGGTGCGGACTACATCTCCAACCATCCCATCTTTAAGAAAACAACATTTCCTTGCTTATTTATCAGAGGGCTTTCTTCCACTTACTAGAAGTTCTGATGGACCTGCCAGAATTCCTAAGCAGGACCAAACCTTCAGTTTGAAATGATCTCTTATCACTATCTCCTATGAAGTATGTGAGCTAAGGAATGGATAGGCCCAACCTCCTAGTTCTCAAGAATGTATTGAAGAGAAGCTGGATATTTTGCTATTAGCAAAAACACTGCCCTAAATTAGCATACAAATTGTTTTCACTGAACCCCTTCTGCTTTGTTTTGATTGGGAGAAAAAATGCCTTCAATTTTAAAGGAGATACTCTGGGCAGAATTTCTCAATAGTTTGCATCTCAGCTTATAATAGGATTCAAGCTGATTTAGCTCCAAGTACCCAGAAGCCAGATTGCTAAACCCTGCCTTGGAAGAGCCCCCCCCCCCCCGCCCCCCCCCCGCCCCCAGTTTTTGACTGATGCTAGAAAGGAAAATGTGGGATTCTGGGGGCAGAAAATAGCTGCCTATTCACACAAAATGGCTGCTGTTTATGTGGTGATCCAACATATAAGAATATAAATGGGTGGTATTGCTCTAGTGTTTTGATCACTGCTCTAATGTTTTGATCACATCTTCATCCATTCTCCCTCCCCTAGGACCTAAGCTATAGACACCTGATTTTATTTCCTAAGGATATCTATGGAGCATACATGGAATTCAGAGGCATTCCAAGAAGCAATACTAAATAAAGGCTAATGCCTATACTCTTTTTCTGGTTATGAGGGACAAGGTCTTTGTGGGCGTCAGGTTGAGGAATACCAGCCATAGAACAATCCTAAGAGATGACATATTGCAGGGAAGGGATGGTCTCTTAGAGCAGCTACCCCATCAATTGTAATCTTCTCACCTCAGAGACTGTATGCGCATTTCTAAGCAAAGTTAAGATTGTATGAGCTATGCTCAACAGTCCACGATTCTCATTCTGTCCTTTTTCCACAGCCTTGGCTTAAACAGGTTTCACTGCTTATTAAAATAAATCCCAAACCTTTGAATATTCACCAGCACTCACAAATATTTCAGTCAATTAATCCAACTACAGCAATAAAACTCAATTGGCTAACCATCCATCCATCCATCCATCCATCCATCCATATGGGCAGTATGTTTCCGGATCTTTAGGAAGAGTGTTACAAGCCAGATAGTTATTATCAGTTTAATGCATAGCTAGTTATTAATTTAACATATATTTGGCTTATTAGTATGTTGTGCAAGCCCAGCTCGTTTTTTAATAAACCCAATTGACTTAACATGTACCATGATATGCTAAATTAGAAAGATTACATGAATGAATCGATATACAGGTAAATCCTCAACTTATAATAGTTCATTTAGTGACCATTCAAAGTTATAACAGCACTGAAAAGTTGAGTTTTTGTCACTTGCCTTGCAGCATCCTCATGGTCATGTGACCAAAGTTCAGATGCTTGGGCAACTGACTCATATTTATGACAGCTACAGAGTCCCTGTGTCATGTGATCCCCTTTTGGACCTTCTGACAAGTCAAGTGGGAAAGCCAGATTCACTTAACAACTGTGGCAACAACCGAGTCCTTCGGGAGAGGGGGCGGTATATAAATCAAATAAATAAAATAAATAAATAAATAAAGGCACTTAATGGCCATATCAAAAAAAATTTGGCTAGATGTCCACTATTGGTTTTTTTTTAATGACAGCATCTTACCTAATACCCCAAATAAATCACATTTTGGCTTAAAGTCATTTGCAATGCCAGTCTAACTTGTGTGCATTAAATCCCCAAATAAACACATTTCTTAACCTGGCAGGAAACATGCCCTTTAAATACTTCCTCTCTCTGGAGATTGAGAAGAGATGGTTCTCACTAGCCTACCAGCTTTTATTCCACAGATGGGTTGTATCTGCTCTCCGGAGACAAATTCTCCACAAGGCATTGTTAAATGTTTTGATTAACCAGAATTCCCAAGCTCCACAGCAAGAGAAAGAAAGAGCAGAGAGTGACGAGGCATCTTATGGGACTGAAACAGGCCAACAGCCAGAAGGTGCAATTTAAGACAGGGGTCTCCAACCTTGGCAACTTTTAAGACTTGTGGACTTCCAACTACCAGAATGGGAGGAATTCTGGGAACTGAAGTCCACAAACCTTAAAGTTGCCAAGGTTGGAGACCCCTGATTTAAGAGACACCACCTCTGGAAAGCTACATTCCCTTTCACCACCTACACATTGCCAGTTTGGTCCACTGCTTTAAAAATGGAGCGCTAATAAATATAGAAATTCACAGCAAACTTGCATATAAAGCTTCCACCAAACCTCTTCCACAGGGACAGTGCATCAATTTAATGAAGTGGAGGAAAAACCACTGAGCTAAAGGCCACTAATGTTGTCTGTTCCTCTGCTACCTCTCCAGACTCTTGACTCAAGATCCTTAGGAGTAAATATTTGGGAAGCTGGTATGTTCAAAGACTCTGGCATCATCTGCATTTGTAAGAATACCTCAGGGCCACACACATGGATCTCTTTACGGAGTTTGTGGAATCCTTGGTGCTTTCTGAAATTGGTTGTCTACTTGCCACATCTCATTACCCAACTAGGTTAACACTAACATCATCAGTGCTAATGGGTGTAGGGTTTTTGCTCCTTCTCTACATACTGCAGCTTGCTCTGCCAGTACTGGTAGCCTTCTGGTCTTCTCCTTGACTATTGTTTTCTGCTTTCCTCCTTAGTAGTTCCTTGACAAGGATAGTTTTCTGTTTCATTGTTTGTCTGGTGTTAATCCCTGCTTATCTTAGTGTGGATACTAAAGAGGTTGTTTTTTTCCTTAGTTTTTTCATTGTCTTTTGAATGGTGTGTAATGGTTTACCTGGAAATGTATTAACACAAGGCTAATGTTAATGATTGCCAATTTTTGGCACCAAAACGCACACTGAGGCATACAGATTTTAACTTGATTCACTGTCATGAAGTCATAAAACTGGGTCTGATCATGTGGGTGCCTCAACTTACAACCAAAATTTTGGTCTCCATTGTGGTCCTTTAAGTCAAGGGCTTTCTGTACAATTGCTGTGTTCTGCAATAAGCAAGTATATTAATGTTCCTGACTCATCTTCATGTAGGGAAAATAGTTCACCATTTCACTCCAAACAAGTTTTTTAAAAATAGACCAGGATAAAAGCATCTAGAATTGGATCCAAGCAGGCATCTGCTGACTAAGGATTGGGGAAATTACTCAACAGATTTGGAATTTAGTCTCCATCATACATCTGTATGCCTGCTTTGATAGAATAGGAGATAATTAAAGAACTAAAAACACCCATTTCCAATTTAGTGTCTCTCTGTTGGCTGGAAATTATAATTACAGTATGAAGAGAAAATAGTCTTTAAATGTTCCAATTTCCCCGAAGAGTGTAGGGAGAATGTAATTCTGCAACAATTCAGCATCAATTGCAAAAATGGGTGCGTAGCTGAGAAAAATGCTAACAATACAGAAGCACCTTCTAAGCACTGGGACTATTTTCCAATGTCAGAATGAAATTGCCGGCTATTGAAACTCATTCACACTAAAGTGCAATTTATCTGTATTTGTGTGCTAGTTCCTACACTGTATCCGTAGATCAATTTGCGGATTAAGGGTCATTTCATACTTCTAAGTGTTCTGTCTAAAGAAGATGAGTCACCTCATCTAAGCTGGCTCTACTGGGGCAAAGTGTGAGTGTAGAGCAAGAGTTGGCAATGACACATTAGCTAAACAATCACCAACACTAGTTGTGGGGACCTTGGTGCTCCTTGAGTTTGGTTGTTTTCTTGTAGATGTTTCACCACACAACTAGGATGATGTTTCCTAGTGTTGGCTTTTGTGTAAAGACCAGATTCCCTCATTTCTACATTTTATTTTATATAACACTAAAGTAACTGGATCCAAAAGGAAGAAGTTGCTGTCCATCATTAAAAAAATGATGGACAGGCGTGTCCAACTCTAGGGCGCAGTGCTCATTTTTTTTTCTTAGCTGAGGGAACCAGTCGTAAACATGGCCTGTACACAAAATGTACACAGAACGCTGTTCCCTTCTCACCAAAGTGGTACCTATTAATCTATTCACATTTACATGCTTTCAAACTGCTAGGTGAGCAGGAGCCAAGGTTGGGATGGGAGCTCACACCCTGTTGCAAAGGCACTCAGGTCTCGAACTCAACTGTCAGCTTTTCAGCTGACAAGCTGAGCATCTTTTAACTGTGATAAACAGGTAGGAAGCAGATCTTCTCTAAAACCTCAGTAGGATCCATCTCAAGATGCAGAAAAACAACCTCTTTTTCATTCTCTAGGCCATGACTATCAGTGCTGAGGAAAAGAAACATTCCAAGCATTTTTTCTAAAACTAGTAATGGTTGATTTAAAGGACACTGGGCCCCCATGAACAGCTTCCATTCATCCCTGAACTTATGTCCCTCAAAGGAACATTTTACAAAGACTTGAAAGGAAAGGAAAGGAATTTCTGGAGGGATTTTGTTTTTGCTTCTTTCAGCTGAAAGGGCAAAGAATCTTGCAGCATCCGAAAGGCAAAACTTGCTTAATAATGACCAGTGGAATGTGCCGTCTTTGAGATATCAAAACATTCCTACAGGGTTCATGCAAACTTTTAAGTTAACCTTGCAAAACAACACGGCTAACATGTTTTAGGCCGCAATTGTTGACCTGTGTAAAAAATCTAGCTCCTTAATGAAGTACCTGCCCAGACAGTCTTCTCCAAAAAGATACTAATTTCATACAATGCTTTGGGCACCTTACCAAAACTGGTGTCTTCTAAGTGTAGAGAAAATCCATCAGACTAGGAGACCAACCTAAGCTTGAAGGTTTCCATACTAATTCATAGCATGTCTTCTGACTCCAACCCACTTTGTCCATTCTTAATACATGCAAAGTTCCTCCTTACAATAATAGACAAAGGGGGCACAAACATCGTAGGTCACAGGACTCCAATCATGGCAACTTTTTAAGATTTGTGGACTTCAACATGGCTGACTGAGGAATTATGGGAGTTGAAGTCCACAAACCTTAAAGTTGCCACTGTTGGAGTCCTGTCTTAGGGTTTGTAGACAATTTGGAATGTTCATACTACGTTGATCAATACTTGCTCAAAATGCCTGCCATGTTGTGCCTATTCACAAAATGGCTGCCGTAGCAAGCATCTTTGTCCCAAAATACCCATTTATCAGAAGGCAAACAAGGTGGATTTGTTCCCCAGAACCCTTGGGAGATATTCTTCACTTTATTATATTTCTGGGCACATTCCTGCACATGTTTGCATTGTACTGTTGCCATCCAACATTTTTATATTCTAGAAATGCCCCTGGGATAGTGTGATATGCCAAAACCTTCTTGAAAATAAAGGTGCCAGAAACACTTGGTTTACAACCAATTAATTTTCATTAAAGGAATCCAGAGCAAAAAATGCAGAACTAAAGGAGGAGGAGGAGGCATATAGGCATCAGCAGAAAGATTTATCAGCACTAAAAATGCTCCCAGATATACTTTGCTCTCTGGGCAGAAATTCCTGTTCCTGAAATAAATTGCTCAGTCCCCCCTTTGACATCACTTCATCCATGAAGCCAAACAGTAAAAGAGGGAAGTATTTAAGCAAATCCAGAAACCTTTGAACCATAGATTGGACAGTAAGGGGTCAGTAAGTAAATCAATGGAGAAGTAAAAACTGAAAACCCTGTTAAAAGGCCACAGCAGATCTAATGTGTTTCTTCCCTGCCCACAAAATTATACGCAAGTCTCATAATAAAAAATCCTCCTTTAGAGATCCCCAACCCAATGTTTTTCAGATAAATGAGACTTTCAGTTCCCCAAATTCAGGGAATTTATCAATCCCCCAAATGCCAGAGTGGTACTAAAGCTGCATTAATCTATTCAGGGAAATATTAAGAAGAGATTCATACAAATGCAGCTCTAACCCAGTTCCATCTCTTAAGGAGATGGCACCTATCTTCTTTATTTAATCTAAATGTGTAGATTCATAAACCAAGCTACCCCACAAGGTTTTTACAGAATAAATGGAAAACTCTCCTTCAGTGTATAAGCTGACTCTTTGTCATTTCATGAATATGCCCATGTAATTTTATGGCTGACAATATAGAAAAACTTTATAGACAATCCAATCCTTGAGTTTATTGCCATTACAGCATCCATGCAGTCACATGATCAAGATTCAGACACTTGCCAAACATCATATATATATGATGCCTGCCTCAAGAGCCATGTAATTTTTATTGTTGACGTTTTTTAAAAAATGCTGCAAAATTCCGGATATTATGTCCTTGTTTTCATTGTAGCTGGCATACATTGTAGAGGCAGGCATAACCAAGGTCCAAGATCAAAGTA
>JAEANM010008538.1:0-16943 GCA_017656035.1 Myanophis thanlyinensis | reverse complement strand
GAAGGAAGGAAGGAAGGAAGGAAGGAGCTTTCCTATGCTCCCTACCAAATTCCCCTACAGAAACCCAATTGACAGACTGGCCGGAAGTCAGAATTTGCTCTTGCTCCCACTGCTTTTTTGCCCATCCTTGGTCATTCTGTTTCTTTGTTCAGGTAAGCAAAGCTCTCTCAGATGATGACACAACAGGATATTGGTTGTCTAGCATCCCTATGAGGCAACCCTCAAGCCACTTCTATATGGAATAGCCTAAACTACTGTTTTTGCCTTTTATTTCATCTTGATTTGATTTGATTTGATTTGATTTGATTTGATTTGATTGCACCCGTAGCAAAATGGAGGTCCTAATCCCGCTATAGAGGGCTTTAATCAGACTCCATTTGGAATACTATGTCCAGTTCCGGAGACCTTGTTTTTTTAAAAAAGATATTGATAAGACAGAGTGAGTACAGAGACGGGCAACCAAAATGGTGCCAAGTCTGAGGGACAAAACCTATCAGGAGCTGAATCGGTGCAACCTGGAGGATAGAGGATAGAAGGGAAATGTGGGGGATATGATTGAAACTTTTGAATATATGAAGGGCCTAGAAAGCAATACTTTCAATATTAAACAAATATCTAGAACGGGGTGTCAAACTCAAGGCCTGGGGCCTGGATCTGGCCTGCAGGGTGCTTAGATGTGGCCCACAGGGCTGTCCTGGAAACTGCAAAGGACCAGTCCACAGTGCTTCTGCCAGTGAAAATGGGCTCCCGACTTCCATTTTCAGCTGTCACAACCTCCTGAGCTCCATTTTCACTAGCAGAGGCTTGCAGGAGGCAGTGGCAGCTGAAAAAGGAGCTCGGGATCCTGTTTTTCCTGGCAGTGCGCTTCGGCCATCACCGGCGCCCCTGACAGTAGTGAGATTGAGCTGGCCACATACCCACCCCAGCCCCCTGAGGTCAAACACAACCCTGATGCGGCCCTCAATGAAATTGAGTTTGACACCCCTGATCTAGAAAATGGGACATAACCTCAAACTAACAGTTCAAAAGCAACATTAGAAAGTAATTACTTCATAGAAAGTATGCTTGGGATAAACACATATCCATCATCCGACAAAAAATTAACAAATAGAAAAATAAGATTTTAAAAAATTTCCAAAAGAACGTAAAGGGCAGACTCAACGAACCCCTAGGTCCTGTCAGTTTTCTTCTATACAGGCAGTCCTCAACTTACAATGCTTCATTTAGAGACCATTCAAAGTGACAACGGCACCAAGAAAAATTGTTTATGACCCTTTTTCATACTTACGAACCCTTGCAACTTCCCCACAGTCACACGATCAAAATTCAGACACTTGGCAAGTGGCTCATAATTACGACGGTCGCAGTGCCCCCCAGAGTCATGTTTTGCGACCTTCCGACAAGCAAAATCAAGGGGTAAATCTGGATTCGCGTAACAATCTTGTTACTAATTTAACAAATGCAATGATTCACTTAACCACAGTGCCAAAACAAAAATCGTAAGATGGGGAAAATTCACTTAACAAATGTTTCACTTAGCAACATAAATTTTGGGCTCAGTTGTGGTTGTAAGTCAAGGTCCACCTATATTTTTGTGTTTTATATTCCATTCTTCTGTGGGGCTTCCTAATTCTTGTGCCATTTTGCACAGGATTCTCAAAAAGCGTCACTCACCAGATTCTTCGCTTCAAGAAACAAACTGACATGTGCCAGCCCTGAATCTACAGGTAGTCCTCAACTTACAACAACAGTTGGGATGAAACGTCCATCACTAAGCCATGTGGTTGTTAAATGAGTCCTGCCAGGTTTCCTGATCTTTTTGCCACCATTGTTAAGTGAATCATCATGGTCTTTAAGCTAATAGTGGGGTTGCTAAATGAACCCGGCTTCCTCCATTGATTTTGCTTGCTGGAAGACTCCTGGGAAGGTCACAAAATGGCAGTCACATGACTCTGGGATGCTGC
Organism: Myanophis thanlyinensis; assembly: GCA_017656035.1. Lineage (NCBI taxonomy): Eukaryota > Metazoa > Chordata > Lepidosauria > Squamata > Homalopsidae > Myanophis > Myanophis thanlyinensis. The sequence goes on along the minus strand of JAEANM010008538.1, from coordinate 14,979 downwards.
ATGTCATGCCTGTGTTGGAGTCTGAATCCAAGACAGAGGATGAACAGCTGACAGAGAGTGGGAGAATGGTTCCTTTGGCTGTAGAGGAGGCGGGGGAAGGATACAGTCAGGCTGGGCAAAGCAGGAGAGAGGTAGAACAAGAGAGAGAGGGCTCAGATGACGACCACGGCCCACCCCCTCCTCATCCTAGAGAAGAACGTAGAAGAGAGCAGTGTGGGTTGTGTGGCTTGTGAGGGAGGAGAGGGCCTCGATTCCCTTCACAGGGAACACCTGAGCAGAGAGTTTAAAAGGAAAGGCAAGTGGGTGTAGCGTTTGTCAGAAACAAATGCTGAGATCATCTAGTTCAGAGTGTCGGCCATTTTTGGCTTTCTTCCTGACCATTTGAATTATTGCCGTGCTCCTGTGTGCTTATCTGATTTGACTGGAACTCTTGCGAAGATTGCTCATTTGTGAGACTCATTACCTTGCCTTGCTGGAGTGATTAATTGCAGACATTCTGCCTGCTGCATACGGATTGGAAATAACAGCAAGAAGCTTGCTAAAGGTTTGTAGGAGAGTTTTTCTCCAGGCTAAAGAGAAATGGGACATTGGGGGCAAAGTTGGTGTTAATAAAGGGAGTCATACCAATTGTCTGACTGTGTTGCCTTAGTGCCACAGCCTGGGCATCACTGCAACCTTTGTAAATATAATCTGGTTGCCCAGCACCCAAATTTTCCTCAAGTGTCTACGGGACCACTAAGATGATTGTAAGCATGAGGACCAGCTATAAGTTACATTTTTATCACTATCACAACTTTGAACAGTCGTTAAACAAATAGTTGTAAGTCAAGGACTACCTGTAAATCAGGGGTGTCAAATACAAGACCCACAGGCCGGATCCAGGCCTGCGGGTTGGTTAGATCTGGCTCATGGGGCTGGTCTGTAAATAGCAAAGGATCGGCCCATGGTACCTCTGCTAGTAAAAATAGGGTGCATCTTGCCACCCCCCCACAACATTTTTGGCCTCCGGGGTGGGCCAGAAGGACTTCCAGTCTCAAAACGGAGGCTTCGGAGTAGGCCAGGAGACCGTCCTTGACTCAGAAGTTTATAAAAGGGAAGAAAAGTAAAATATTTTACCCTTCAGGCTTGCAGGATTCTGCTACAGAGGTGAAATCCAGCAGGTTCTAGCAGGTTCACTAGAAACGGTAGTAAATTTTCTAAGCAGTTTGGAGAACTGGTTGTTAGAAGAAATCTCCTTTTATTTTTTTTCCACTTTACAGGGTTAATCCTGTCAAGAAGGCAGGAAAGAAACATTCTGGTGTTGTTTCTAAGCCTAATCTTTATTGCCCTGCCCACCCAGTCACATGACACCCCCCCCAGCCATGCCCACCAAGCCACGCCCACAGAACTGGTAGTAAAAAAAATTGGATTCCACCACTGCTGCGGGGATGCTGTGATGGTTTAAGGACCAGTCATAAGGCCGTCCCAAAGGTGCTTTTTCAAAAACAGCTGGACTTTCTTGGGTTTTTTTTCCTTCGAAAACATTTCGAGAACTTCAGAACTGGAAAAGTTTCTTGGAGCAAAATATTTTCAAAGAAAAAAAAAATCAAGAAAGTCCAGTTACTTTTGGGAAAAGTGCTTCTGGGACAACTTTGACTGGATGATTAAGAAGTTCTGAAGAGTTTATAAGACCCTTTTCACTGTCATTGTAATGTAATCCACTTGAGTCCCCAGAATGCCAAAGTGCCGGGTACCAAAGAGATAGACCCAAGAAGAGACTTGAAAAGTAACAGCTTTTATTTTGGCCAAAGCAAAATGCCGGATAGGCAATTTTCACTGCATTCAGGCAGAAAGCATGGAAGGAAAAAAGCTGCACCTTGGGGAAGATATAGCATACTTTTATACCTTCAGACACATCAGCTTATTCTGCCCACCCACCTACCCACCCCTGGTCCAGGCCTTCCTTTGGCAGTGCAGCCAGGAACATGGGGACCGGGCAGTGGTGGGATTCAAATAATTTAACAACCGGTTCTCTGCCCTAATGACCAGCTGAACCAGCAATTCTCCGAACTGCTTAGAAAGTTAACAACCGGTTCTAGTGAATAGGCACAAACTGGTTGAATCCCACCTCTGGGTCTGGGTGTTTAGCGACACAGATATTTCCCCAATGTAACCCTGCTAGGCTATGACATACCCTACTTCTTGTTTGAGATATACACCAGGCACTGAGTTGCACACACACAAAAAAAACCAAGATAGCAGGTGTTAGATCACTGGTAGAAGCAAATGGCAGAGGCAATTCTAATTCTTAGCAAAGCCAATTCTTACAGAACTGAAATAACAAGTTCAACTGACTCTACTGATTCTACTCTTATGTCCCACTAATTCTACTGATTCCACTTTTATTATGTCCCTTCATTAACTTTGAGTGATTGCTAAATAAATGGTGATACGTTGCCTGTAGATATTAAACTTTTCGTAGTTAAAAAAAAATTTTTTTTCACTTTTCTTTCAAGCCTTGTCCAGTTCTACCTGGCTTCATGTCATTTCCATCCAACTCTTTCTATTTTTCCCTCCCTGGTGCAGCTGCTCCTTCCACATCTCTTCATTTGTTTCAACACTGTTCTGTTTCGGTTGTTTTTCCTGGAAGGAGAGAGAAGGGTTTTTTTAATCTGTGATGCGTGTGTACTTACGTATTTCTCTATGGGAAAGGAAAGAGTAGAGTTGGGAGTCTGTAGAGCTCGGAATCAATTAATGTTATATGATACCTTATTTCACAGGTAATTAATTCTAATCAGTAGCTATTAATATATTATTTCCCTTGATTCTACTTTTTTTTTTCAGCCGTGTGGCTGAAAATGTGGCTTCTGGAAGCTATAAATACATGTGCATACATTTATTTTAGGGGGAAGGAAAAAATTCAGATTGATTTGCCTTGCTATGTGCAGACATAGTCATGAGTTCCCACTGGAAGAAAGGAAAGATATGAACGAAATAAATAAAGTGTTCGGTCAGAAGTAATCCCCCTTATCCTACATATTGTTAGGCCATTAAATCCAATAGAATCAGTCTTCAACATCTACAAACAATGAAATAGTATCAAATTAAATGGGGTGATATGAATTTTTATTGCCGTTAAGAAAACAGACGCGTACCATTTGTTGAACTCCTGCCTCTCTGTCTGCATGGATCTTATGCACACACGGGCCGAAACTGCGTTTTAAGCCCCCATAATATTCCCAGCTATAAGTCAGCTCTGGAAGAAAGAATAATATACACAGACCACTAGTTCCAAATTGTCACAGGCAGACCACCAAGGAAGCCAGCCGTGCCAAACTTGGAATTTGCAAAAAAGACAAAGATTTGCAAGATGGAAGAAATTCTGGCTTGTCACCTGTAGCCAGCATAGGGTTGTGCCATGCGTGAAAATCAGAAGAAACACTCCCCCCCCCCCACACACACACTGCAAGAGAAGCTACTTCTCTGGTGGCTGAGGATTATCCCACCAGCAACCTCCTCAAGGCAATGAGCAATCAGAGGGGGGAAATGTGATAGGCAAGCACAAGATATCACATTCCTCTCTGGCAATGAGGATCCTCTATCAAGGGGGAAGAAGAAACCAAAGATTAGACTTAAGTCCAGGCTCTATTTGGAGCTATCTTTACAAGGCAGATGCAGAGATTATGTGGTTTGTGGGTTTGTGGCCATTTTTCTGCTTCTCATACTGTATTTTTGGAAAACGATGCTAAAAGTGCCTTAGAATACCTCTTTGGGTTACACAAAAGAGAGTTACTTAAGTCTAACGGCATGAAAAGACACTATAGATGGTGCCTTGACATACAACTATTGATTAAGTGACTGTTCAAAGTTACAACGGCCCTGAAAATAGTGTTTTTACAACACTAGCAGTCCTGGCACTTTCAATCATCCCACACGGCCACAAGATCCAAATTTGGGCACTTGGCAACCAGCATATCTTTCCTGACTGGTTACAGCAAACGATTATGTGATCATCATTTGTGACCTTCCCAGCTGGCTTCTCACAAGCAAAGTCAGTGGGGGGAAACTACAATTTGCTTAATGGCCGTGTTATTCACTTAACAATTGGGGCAATTTGCTTAACAACCATGGGGGAAAAAAGGTCATAAAACCAACCACCCCAATTGTGGTCATAAGTCAAGGACCACCTGGTAATAACAAAACAAAATAAAAAATCCCATCCATGCAGCTATTTTTATCTAAGCAAGACAAACAGCATCAATAGGTAAAGCACTTGTTTGCATTTAATTTAATTTTAATTTAATAACAAAATTTCTATACAACCCCTCTCCCGAAGGACTCAAGGTGGTGTACAGCCTTCTAAAACAAAATCAACAAAAGTTAAAATACAATTAAAACAGATTAAATATATTGGCCGAAATAAAAATTAAGATAACAAAAATTAAAAATTTAAGATTTAATGAATTCAACAATTTTAAAATTTAAAACCCCTTAGGTATTAGGCCAGATAGGCCTAATGCATTGCACCTTGTCAGGTCAATTGTAGATCTAATGAGTTTTGCAAGCAGTGGAATAAGCCAAGATTCCACAGTTTGGGTCATAGAACATACTAAGGCAGGGCTAGGGAACCTTGGCTCTTTCATGACTCATGGACTTCAACTCCCAGAATTCCTGAGCCAGCACCTCTTGCCTTAGCTTAGAACCTGAGTCTTAACAGCTTAAAATGGCTGGCTCAGGAATTCTAGGAGTTGAAGTCCATGAGTCATGAAAGAGCCAAGGTTCCCCACCCCTGCACTAAGGCATAATGTTGGGTGGTGTTTTTTTCCTAACTTTGGCTTAAGGTATTGCTTTGATCTATCAATTGTAATTTATTTAACAAACCATAATTAAGCAAAGGATGTTGCATGTGAACACAGCCAGAACATGGAAGCTGCACTATTAGGCAAGAAGACATGCAGAATCCATGACTTTTCTTCTCTGAAGGACATATCTTCCCAAACTTGGGCATTGCTATGAATGTATGTTTCTGAGACCAAGGGACATTCAAGAGAATTCTGTTCCTCTAAATCTTTCACTCACTATCTCACGTTTTTGGTCCAGAATCGCAGTGGTTGTGTTCCCCTTGAGAAACCAAGATGTTTACTCAATCCTCCAGCATGCCTGGAACGCAGACAGAATTCAGAATTTCAATTTTGCATAATCCACAAATGGTTGCTCTCTGTGTGTTATTTCTCCTGGAATGGTGAAAGTATCCTTTCCAACATATGCAAGACCAAAAGAAACTTATCCTTGTTTATCCCCTTTCTGGGGTCTCTCCTGACTCCTCCATCCCATCCATCCTCCAGGCCCTTGTGATGTGCCAATTCCCATCGATGCCTCAACTGGGAAAAGGGAATTTAAAGCTATTTTCTTGTGCGCATTAAATCCTCATCTGCTTGGCTCTCAGGCTTCCATTTCTCTATTAGAGAAAGTTGTTGAGATCAGAGGTGGGTGGGTGTCTCTGTGTGAATTAGTGTGGTGCAAATGATCAGAGAACCCAAAACAGGTGCTTTGACAACTTTTGAGGTGAGAAAACCATGTGCATTGATCTCCATACTAGTGGTGGCTACCCACATAATGCTTTAAAGGTCAGAAATGGGAGATGAATGCCATATTGACTGAGGATTATGGCAGCTGAACTCCTCAGCAGGCACAAATTTGTGTAGCTTGACTATCATCAAACATCTTCAGTATCACAGTGCCATATCTTTATCACATGATCCTTATTTTTTCCCTCTCCCTCTCTCTCTCACACACACTTTTTCTCACTCACTTTCTCATTCTCACTCTCTCACTCTTTCTCACTCTCTTTCTCTCACTTTCCCATTCTCTCTCACTCTCTTTCTCATTCTCTCTTCTCTCACTTTCCCATTCTCTCTCTCACTTTCACTTTCACTTTCATTCTCTTTTTCTCACTTTCTCATTCTCTCAATCTCTCACTCTCTCACTTTCTCTTTTAGGGACCCTAACAAACCGGTACCCCAGGACACCAAGTTCATCCACACCAAGGCCAATCGGTTTGAGGAAGTAGCCTGGTCCAAGTACAATCCACGTGATCAGCTCTACCTGCACATTGGCCTCAAACCTCGTGTGCGCGACCACTACCGTGCCACCAAGGTTGCCTTTTGGAAGCATCTGGTCCCTCATCTGTACAACCTGCATGACATGTTCCACTACACCTCCACCACCACGAAGGTGCCGCCACCTGACACCACCCAGAATTCCCACATGGCGCGCCGTCCCAATGGGAAGGCCTGGAGCACCAAACGTCCAGCCATTTCCACTGCCTACACCAGTGAGGGTTCGCAGGAGAAGTGGAACCCCGAGCAGGATGGGGCAGGCACACTCCTGGTGGAGAACCCCCGAGATTACTCCACCGAGCTGAGTGTCACGATTGCCGTGGGGGCCTCCCTCCTCTTCCTCAATGTTCTGGCCTTTGCAGCGCTCTACTACCGAAAAGATAAGCGACGGCAGGACACCCACCGCCAGCCCAGCCCGCAGCACGCCCCCGCCACCAATGATATTGGGCACACCCCGGAAGAGGAGATTCCTTCCCTGCAGACCAACCAGTCCCACCACGGAGACTGCGAGGCAGTGCCAACACACGATGCCCTCCGCCTCACCGCCTTGCCCGACTACACGCTCACGTTGCGCCGCTCACCCGACGACATTCCACTCATGACGCCCAACACCATCACCATGATCCCCAACTCCCTGGTGGGGCTACAGACCCTGCACCCCTACAACACCTTTGCTGCCAGCTTTAGCAGTACTGGGCTCCCTCACTCACACTCCACCACCCGGGTATAGCTGCCACGCACACCCTCCACCTCACTGGATCTTGGGCTCTGGGGTCAGACATGGCTAATCCCTTGGCTCGTAGTATCAAGTGCTTTGCTCTCCTCATCTCCAGAGCAGCTGAGGCTTCATGGAGTCCGGCAGAGAAGGTGAGACCCCCAGGCTGCCCTGAGCTGAATAAACCCTTTGTGCTCCCAGGTCCAGCTGGCACTGCCAAGGAAGCCCAGGAACAACTGTGGGGGACTCCGCCTGGGCACCTCCTAGTGGGCACTCTTGGAACAGAGCTTTGCCAGTCTCTCTCTACCCACCTAGAGCCATCGAGAGCGGCTCCCATAAGCTTAGCTGCCACCTTGTGGCTGGAGATGGCTGACACTTCCTGGAGCTCTTGGACAGGTGCCATTTGGGGGTGGGGTGTTTCTAGACCCCTGGCCTTGATGCTGGGCCTTGCAGGTACTGTTTGGTACCCTGGCTCCATATCACACTTTTCATGTTGCGGAGATACTGTCTGTCTGTCTGTTTCTTTCCAAAAGACGTTTTTTAAGCAGATCTTTAGTTCTTTAAACACTAACGGAGACACCGTGTTTTGTCCTTTGTAAAGATTTTAAACTAAGTGTTCTTGATACAGCCAATTAGACACACACGTCACCCAGACGAGCACATCCGGCCCCCTCCTCCGCCAGCTGCATCTGTGCCAAACTATGAAACCAGCAGGCTTCCCTTGGGGTGGGCAGTGGCACAGAGTAGACCACAAGGCCATTTTGTATTTTTGATATGCCCTTCCTGCTCTTCCTAGCCATCGTGTCCAATGGCCGATCCATGCTCTTGGGGACCAGCAGCCGCCTCCTCCTGCCCTCTGCCCTGGCCGGCTGCAGCACCATGGCCCAGCCACGTCAGGAGCCTCGGCCTACTCTGGCCTCCAACTCACAGCTACCCCTCTGCTGGTTGGAGAGGCAGGGAAGGAGGAGGGTGGCACGTGTAGGGGCAGCAGGTTGGATGCAAGGGGGCAGAAAGGAGTTATCCCCCATGTGGCTGGCTGCCAGGTCCATAAGGGTGCTGGTTGACTGAGACCCTGCAGTGGCAGCTTCAGGATTTGCCAGGGGTGGGTGTTGGATCTGGGGTTGGGGGAAAAGAGGGCAGAGTCCACTGGGGAAGACAGCAGACAGCGAGCCCCCCCTGGTCAGAGTCTGGCGGGCAGGAGGGCCCACCAGGGGGTCAGCAGCACCGTCAGCTGGCAAGGTGAGGATTTGGAAGTGGTGGGAGGGGAGCAAGCAACCCAGGCTGGTGGCTATTGGGATTAAATCTAGCTTGCCTGGAAGTTTAAGACGTGTGTGTGTGTGTGTGTGTCTCCTCCACCGTCACCAGCCTGCTCCTCACTGGGGGGTGGGGGGAATGTATCTCGGAGCAGAGGAACGAGAAACTCCCAATAAACTGGAAGGGGTATTTTTAAGCTCCTGGCTGTGCTGTCTCTTCTTGGGCTGGGGTCTTCTTGGGGTGGGGGAGGGAGGAAGAAGGACGGGGTCTCTCCTTGTGCCAGCCACAGACCCGCCTAGGATCTGGAGAAGACTCCCCCCCACAGCAGCAGGAGGAGGATGCAGGCCGGCACCCCTTTCCCCAAGGGGCTCTTTGCCAAACTGCTGTTCGCTCTGGGATGGACAGGTGCCTCTGTTCAGGTTGGATTTACGGGCCAGAAAGCCGGCAGCACCGGGGAGGGGGCTCAAATATCACCCCTCACCATTTCCAGCCCCCCCAGCAAGCCCTTGTGTTTGGAGCAGTTGGGAGGGCCCAAGGTCTTTGGGGTGGTGAATGACAGAGACCCCTCTCTCCACCCCCCACTAGTGCAGCCATTACCGAGGGCAGCCTGAAGCCACAGCTTTGCCTGCGCTCTCTTCATTGGCAAAGTGGCACATGATGGACCCACGCAGCCTCTGCAGTGAGGAGGAGGGCAGAATGCCCCCAGTGCCCCCAGAAGCCAGTGCCAAGGACCATCACTGGTGTGTCTTGCCAAGCCTCCTGGTCATTTCCCCATCACCCTCTCCCTGTGATCTTCTCCCGTGCCCCTTCTTTTCTCTTCATTGTTCGATGCCATTTCGGGTGGTGTTTCCATGGCAACAGGGAGCCACAAGCTGAAGCCTATTGCAGCAGGCACCTGGACCAAGGCGCCTGTTCTGGGCTGGGGAGGTGGCAGGGCTAGCTGGGACCCCACTTCTGCATCAGGGCGGGGGAGTGGATTGGACCCAGCTTCAAAAGGGGGGCAGAGAGGCGCAGGTCGGGTTCCAGAGTCTTCTATGTCTCACCTTGCGTGTGCCACGCTCTCCCACCCTGACCCATCCAGTCTCAACAGCCCAGAAGGGGCTCCTCAATGCAGTCCCCAGGGAAAAGCTTGCAAATGCCCCCCTTCCTTTTCCCATCTGGAAAGGGGTTTTCAGTGGTCATTGCTGACCTTGCTTAGCAAGAGGCACCTGTTGCATTCCAGAAGGAGACCCCCATCAGTCCACAGGAGGCCAACCTCCCTTAGCCGCTTGAGGGAACACCTGTGGGGGACTCAGCCCCATTTCTGCTGCCCCACCTGATCTGCATTGCTTCAGTCCCAGGAGCTCCCTTCCCAAGCGGCCGCTGGCTGAGCAGGGCTTTTGATGCAGCTGCCTCCTCTGGCAATTCTGCCAGGCTGCCTGGCCTTCCATGGCCCCTTCTTGGAAAGTCCCTTAAACCCACCCCACCCACCCGGGGGTGAGTACAGAGGGCCAGGCTAAAATGGGCTGCTGTCTGGGGTCATCATCAGGAGCAGCAGCAGCATAACAAACACTTGGAATAAAGAAACCGAATCAATCAGCCCAGCAATGCCCCCTGGCCCCTCCTGCTGTCCTGGCCATTCTATTTAGCAGGTAAAATTATTGCTGCGCTCCTGTGCTTCTTCCAGCAGCTGGACAGATGTTACAATACGGATAGTGAAGGATGCTGGAAACTGTAGCCCAGCAGCTACCAGTTCCCAGCTCAGGGTGACCAGTAAGGATCCCCCTAATGCAGTGAAGCATCTCCCACCCACCCTCAGCCACAGCTTCTGCCTCCCGGAGGAGGCTTCATGCCCGGGCAGTCTGCAGCCAGATGGGGTGGGGTGGGGGAAGCTGCTTCCAGCAGAAGGCATAAGCAATCAACCCCAACATGGACGGAGAGCAGGCAGCCATCCGGGATTCTTCTCCATGGCAACCACTGTTTGCAGAATGCTGGTTCGACCACCCTCCTCCCCAGGTGTCCTTCTGCAGTGATTGTGCACCTGTGTGTGTGTGTGTGTACAGGCAGGGACTGTCTATGTCTGATTGCGTTCTCAAAATCAGCTACTTTAACAAACATTGTCTCAAATTGAATGGAGGGGAACAGCCTGGGTTTCCTCCAATCTTTCAGACCGTTTCAGGCCAGCCTCAGAGTTGTGGCTGGCATGAATGAGGAAGCACATGAAAAGGGGGGGGGGGAGCAGGCTTCATTTCCAATTCATCAGCACACAAGATGGGCAACACACACACACACAAGGCACAGGTTTTCACCCTGCAGATTGATCTGCATCCCATCTCTCTGCAGAATCCCAGGGTCACCTTGCTTGCCAAGACAGGGTGGGGTGGGGATGGGGGGCTATTTCCTCTCACTCAGCACCTGGAGCAGACTTCTGTTGTTGCTGCAGGTGGTTGTGGAGGAATGGAGCAGGAGCCGGGGAGTGGTTGGGTGGTCCCACTCAAGGGCCGCATTATGGCTGGTCTCAGCTGCCCTTGCCAAAGAGGAATTTGCATTTTGCCCCCTTTGCTTTGGAGAACAAAGGGAGCTGGGCGCCCCAGCCATGACCAAGGCCCACAGGCTGCTTTTGGATGAAGACGGACAATTCAGTCCTCAGCAGAGGACTGAATGCCCCAAGCCAGGGCCAGTTTTACATTGAGGGTGGTGCTCAGGGTGTCTGAATCTCAGAAATGCCCCTTTTGTGCCCATCAGCTTCTGGCCTCCTGAAGCTCCAGGCCCAGAGAGCTTGTGTCTTCTGTTCTGGCAGCACCCCATCCCCAGCGCCTCTTTCTCCAGCCCCAGAATCAGACTGGGAGGGATCCAGACCACCCCTCGCATTGAAGGCAAGTCTGAAGGCGGCCCTCCCCCACCCCTTCTGGGCAGGCAGAGTTAAGATTAAGGCACTGGGATGGAAGGATGGGGGGGGGGGCTATTTTCCCCTTGGAAGAGCTTATAGCTGTGGTGCCTCTTTTATTACTTCACTATCAAAAAAGGGGGTGAGGCAGAGAACGGCTCAATTCAAACATTTCCCTTTCCTAAGTATTTAGGAGGAGAGCATAGCCCCCCACCCCTTCTGGCTTTCATCGGTGGGGACCTGGAGATGCCGACCCCCCGATTAAGCAGGGGGTTCCTCTGTCTGCCTAGCCAAGAAGGTGAACCAGGACTGACACACACACAGATATCCATCTGTCCTTCAAGAGAGAACCTCTCTGGCTGCCTCCTAGGCAGCCAGGTAGCTTCGGGTACAAGCCACGACCTCACGCACCACCTGGTATCCTGATCCTTGGCATCGTGACTTGCAGGCGGCCAAGGAGCCCCTCTGCCCGGGTGGGGGGTGGGCTCGCTGGGCATCGAAAAGGGCCCAGGGGCTGGCCGGCAATTGGGCTTCTCCCGGCGGCCCTCCTGAGCCGTTTCCCCGGAGTCTCCCAGCTCCAGCGTTAGTCACACCGAATCCCGATTCTTTGCCTTTTTAATCGCATCGATTAGAGACATTTAGATAACAAATTGCTGCGTTAAATTTAATTATCCCAGCAATAATTAGCTGTCCTGGGAGCAGAGAGCACGATTCTAACTCCCCAGCCGATGCGGGCAAAGGCCGGGTCCTGCCAAGCCACGCCCACCCAGCGGGGCTCATTGTAATCAGCCGCCCCCACCCCACCTTGTGCTCCCTCCTGACTACAACTCCCATCGTTCTCAGCCGCGGAAAGCGAAGCAGGGCTTCTGCGGGCGGAGGTCCCTTTAAAAGAGAAAGAGTCTCCCGAGCATGTGCAGAGTGTCTCGGCTCGGGATTCCGGCGCCCAGTCGGAGCGAGGCGGCTACGGGGTTGCAGCGGCCCCCGAGTGGGGAAGCGCCGGCCGGCCACCTGCCACCTCCCGCATGGCCTCTCCGCGAGCGCTGGCCTTGTGCTGTGCTCCGCCCGGAGGCCAGCTGGGCTCTCCGGCGGCGGCGGCGGCGGCGGGGCCGTTGCGCTTCTCCCGGCAGCTGCCGCCCTGGCCCGCCCTGGCCCTCGGCAGCGCCGCGCTGGGACTGCTGGCCGCCGCGCTCCTGGCCGCGCTCCGCAGGCGCCCCCGCCACCGCTGCAGCGGCTCTTGCCGGGTGTCCGCCGGGCGCGGCTGGGCTCCGGGCAGGGCGCTCCGGACAGCCGCGCTCCTGGGCAGCTTCCTGGGCACAGCGGGTGAGAGAAGGGCCGCAGCCCCGCCGGGGAGGGCTCGGCTGCCCCCAAATTGTGGGGAGGGCGGGGGGCCGCTTGCAGGCTGGGTGGGGCAGAAGGCATTTGTGCCCAGAGGCAAGAGAAAGAGCAGCCCCCCCCCCGCCCCAGTAGCTCTTCAGCTGTAATTTTGGGAGAAAATTATTGCATAAGGGTGGAATAATTATTTTAACCATGTTTATTTAATTGTAATTACATTCAAATGAAATCGGTTTTATATTTCTGTCCTAGCTTTATTTTTTTTTTAAACATAACACCAGTACAGAGGCTAAACCTGGTTTCTGCAGGGGGGAGGAATAAGCCCCTACTCCCCATTTCCCCCCTCCCCATAATAATGCCGACCTGGCCAGCATTTTAACCGGCAGGCTCTCCGTCCTCTTGCAGGGATCCTGGCCCGCTCTCTGCTCTGGCTGGCTGCTCCTTTGGGGTCCGTGCTTCCCCTCTGCCGCCTGATTGTGGTACGTGGGGCTGAGAGGAGCAGACCGGCTGGTGTTTCAGCCTCTAACAAGGGTGCCTAAGGCCCCCCCCTCACTGCCCCCCCACCTGGTCCGGCACCTGAAAGGCCTGCTGGGATGCTGAACAACTCATTCAAAAGAAGAGCCAAAACAATCTCTCTACTCTCTTCCTAGAGACCTTCTGCTCCTGGGGGGCCTCCCTCCAACACTGACACCCCACCCTATTTAAAGACACCAACCACCTCATGGCCTTCTGGAAAACCAGGAAGGAGAGCAATTTGGTGCCCTCATTTCCTGCATTGCCCCTCCCCCCTCTGCCAGCCTCCTCCTCTCTTTCTCCCCCCCTAACATTCACTCCTCTTCCTCCAGGTTTGGGTGCAGTTTGGGTTCTCCTCCCACTTTTGGGCTCTCTTCTGCTACTCTCTGGAAGCGGCCTTGCTGCTCCAGAAGCCCACCAGCCACAGGTATGAAGGGGGTCTCAGTTGGAGCTCTGCAGCTGATTTCAAGGGGGAGGGGGAGGAGATGTTCTGATGGGGGTCTTGGGGCTGACAAGGGCTCAGGTGTGCTGGCCCAGGAGAGCTCGGATTCCACTCAAGCTGCCTTGTTGTCCTTGCACAATCCTTTGGTTGGGTGGGAGGGAGGGGTCTGCACTTCTCCACTTGCAGGGAATCTCCCTCTGAACCCCTCCCCCCAAGGCGGAAGCTGGTGAGGGCCTCCCAGTGACCAGCAGGGCGACTCTGTGCTCCTCTTCCTGACCAGGTCCTTAACTCCCTACTGCATCCTCTGCTGGGGGCTGCCAGCCATCCAGTGCCTCCTTGGACTTTTGCTCCTGATGAAGCCCTGGAACATGGAGTAAGCGCCTGCCTTCCACCTTCAAAAAGGGCACCTGGGAGGGGAAAGTGACCAGGAAGTTTGAACTTCACATATCAAGAAATGAGACCTGAGTCAAAATGGGCTGAGCAAGAGGGAGGTTCCAGTGAATAAGGGGGAAGATGGCTGATGCTGCCCAAGACCCCAGTGGGCCCTGTGGTTGTGAAGGCAGGGGGCAGAAGAACCTGCTCCCCAGCCAGGATCTGCACTCTTGCATGCTCAGGAGCCGAATGCAGTGTGCTGGCACTGGAGCTGCATCCCATCTGGTACCTCTGGACTGCCAGCCAGTGGTCAACATCTGGAGCATTTTACTCATCTCCGGCTTCTGCTGCTCCTTCAAACCTTGCAGAGACCTTCTCCCCCCCCCCCCTTGCCATTTCCTGGGCTAAAAATCAGAGGCCTGAAAGGCAAGCAAGCAAAGGCAAGTTGGCCTTGGGTTGTTTGGTTTTTAATTTGGTCTGCCCTTCCTCTTATCCCAGCTGCAGCTCACACCACGGATTGGCATGGATCCTGGAAACGGTGTGTTACGCTTCTAGCTTTGTGCCGCTCACCTTAGTTTTTTTGGGAAGTCCTGTGCTCTTTTACAAAGCACTCCAAGCAGGTAGTAAATCATGTTGCATGTATTTATATATTCGTCTATTGTTTACCAATACGTGATGTCAACCAATGATGTTTTTACCTGACAAACCATGATACAACCAACTAGGACTCAGCCACATCCTCCATTATCAGACTCCTAATCAGGCGGCTCCTCCAATTTGCTAAGAGAACAGGTGCTTGTTCCAAACACCATTTGGGGATCAGGGGAGCCTGTTCCAGGCTGGGAAAGGCAGAGCAGCCCCGCCTGGGTCTGAAGATCTCTCCTGGAGGGAAACCTGCCCCCTCGGTCCTTTCGGAGCAGAGACGAGAGGCGCTCTGGAGTTTTCCACCTAAGGGAGACGCCAGGAGGGTGCAAGGCCAGGCCTGCATTACAGCCGGCCCACTCGGCCACTTGCAGGGTGGAGGGCCAGGCAGGCGGCTGCACATCAGGCAGGATCCCACTTGAGTAGAACGTTACTCCCTGCCGGAGGGTGCCTGGGCAGCGGCAGTGCCCCTGTCAGGCCCAGGAGGGTGCTGAGCCTGGGTGCCTTTCTTCCCACAGTGCCAGCTCTCCTGCGGAGGAGCCGGGGGATGCAGACGGCCGGAGAATGGCACCAGCATCAGGAGCTGCGCAGGAGGTTCACAAGCGTCATGGTGGCCTTTGCAGCGTGGTATTCTCTTTATTCCGTTTATGAAGTGCCCTCTTCGTGCAATCTGTACCCTGCCACAAGGTGGCAGACTGCACAAAGGCAGGAGTTTCACACACGCATGCACACACACGCATGCACA
>JAEANM010008537.1:4064-16944 GCA_017656035.1 Myanophis thanlyinensis | reverse complement strand
GTAGAAGACCATATATTTCTTGTCATTCTACTTTTGATGTCCATTTTCCTGAAGTTACTCACTACCCTTTGAGAATTTTTCCTTCTGAATCCTTTCATCTCATATGATTAGTATCACCCAGTATTTTGAATCCTTTTCCTCACTGTCAAATTGCAGACTAATTCTATACTGGACTTCCTTTCAGTTTCTTATGAACCAAGTACTGTTCCATCAAGGTTTAAACATCCTGGCTACGTTATTTCAGAAGTACCAGAGAGCAAACATGGTAGAGTGACTTTTTTACATAATACTTTCTTTTCCTTTACAAGATAAATTCTTAAACCTGTGTAGTGTAATCTCATCTTTACAAACCTTGACATTCTGGAAATTAGTATATGCAGAAATTCTAGCTATATTATTGAATCACTAATGGTGTACAACACCGAGTAGAATGGAAGTGCACATCCCATCCAGAAGACAGTGCACCATAAAACCCAAAATTGGAAGATGAAAATCCTTCTAAGACAATATCTTTCTTTATAGTAGTGTCATGCCTGATAATTCCTAAGAAATAGTTCTTAGGCTTATATAGATGTAACCATTTCTTTCAACATGTACAATGAGAACTTATTTGAGGTTGTTTGCTTTTTTTCTAGTTTCAACTGAGGATGATAATTATCTTCCTAATGTCTTGACCATGCAAGAACTTCCAATTACCAAACCTGGTAATTATGTGCTCTCATATGTTTGATAAAAATGTATACAGTGTGATTGTTCGAAAGACATGCCCACAGATCATATCCTGATAAAATTATATGTGCAGTGATTGTTGGTAAATAATGCATTCTTATTGGTTATTTAGAACCAATGAGTTTCTAAACTGAACATAATTTGAAGGACCTGCCCGCATATTATATGTAAATCTTTGGTACACAGATGGATAATATTTTTTTTTCTTGTCATGCTACCTTTGATGTTTATTTTCCTGAAATTGCCCATTATCCATGCCAGACGTACCAGACAAAATACATGATAGAGTGACTTTTTTAAAGTACTACTTTATGATACTTTGCAAAATTAGTTCTTGCAGCTACAGTATCTAGTATAATTTTATCCAATGAATTTACAAAATCCAGGCATTCTGGAAAGTATTACATGCATAAATTCCAAGTTCATTATTCCTTTATGAATGGTCTACGACACTGAAGAGAATGAAAGAGCACTTTCAAATGTAAAAAACAGCACACCAGACAATTCAAAATTTTCCTTAATCCTCATGTGTAGAAAATTAAAACCCTTCAAAGGCAGATAATGCACTCTTGATCACTGCTTAGAAACAAGGAGTTTCTGATTGAGCATAACTTTGAAAGATATGCTTCACAGACCATATGCAGAGCTTTAGCGATGCATAATATTGGGAGAACATTCACTTTTGTTAAAGATACTTTAGATCTTTATTTTCCCAAGGTTTAACTTCCATTACTTTCCATCCTTTGAGAATTATTTCTTCTTCAGTTGGAAATCCTTTTATATGTTATGATATATTAATAATATAATATGGTATTTTGAATCCTGTCAAATGTAGATTAATTTTGAACTGGACTTCCTTTTAGCCTCTTATAAACTAAGACCAGTTCGTCCAAAGTTTAAAGAACCTGACTACATCATCATGCCAAAAGTACAAGACAGGAAACATAGTATAGTAACTTTTATAAACATGCTTTCTTCTATCATCTAGTATTATTCTAATTGTTCATTTCTGAAATGAACATGAAATCTAGATTTGTTGAAGTTATTAAATGCATAAGTTATAAATAAATTCAGTCAATCATAAATGTTGTACAAAACTGCCTTAAAAAAGGAACAGTACAGATTTAAACTTAAATATATCAAACCAACCACAATGAAATTTTCTTTGATGGTCTTTTACTGAGGATTAAAATTCACCAGCAACAATATATTACTTAATTGTAGGACTATGTACTACAATTCTATTTCAAGATAGAAGGCCTTGCTGGCAACTTGGGGTAAATAAGTTTAACTTTTTCCTTCAATATGGAGATTGTGAACTTATTTTGGGGTTGTTTGCTTTTTTCCAGTTTCAACTGAAGATGATAATTATCTTCCTAAAGTCTTGACCACCATAGAACTTCCAATTACCAAAAATGGTAATTATGTGTTCTCATATGTTTGATAAAATTATATGTAGTCTAGTGACTACTTAGAAACAAGCGAGTTTCTCCACTGACAGAATTTGAAATACATGCCTGTGGATCATAGGTACAGCTTCATTATACAGATGCATAATATTAACAGAAAACTCTTTTTTTCTTTATGGAGATTTTTCTCTTTGAGAATTTTTTCTTTTCCTTTTCAGAATGTAGATTAATTCTAAAATGGTCTCTCTTTCAGCTTGTTATTAGCCAAGCTCAGTTCTCATTTGTTGGATAAAATTTGTAGTTTGTTTGCTGCCTGATAATGCATTACCCATGGCTACATATACAGAAGAATTTCTGGATTGGACAGATTTTTCAAAGACATCCCCACAGATAATATGTAGAACTTCATTACAGAGATGCATAGTATTGGGAATCTCTCCACTTTTTTTTCCCATGCTGTTTACATATTTATTTTCCCGAGGTTGGACTCCCATTCCTCTTTGAGATGTCTTCCTTCTTCAGTTCAAAATCATTTCAAAGTTATTATTAGTACCACACAGTATTTTGACTCATGTACTGCCTTATCAAATGTAGATTAATTCTAGATCTGACTTCCTTTCAGTTTCTTATGAATCAAGCCCAGTTCCATCAAAATTTAAAGAACCTGAGTACATCCTGCCAGAAGTACCAGAAAGGAAACATGGTAGAGTGATGTTTTTACGTATTACTTTCTGGTCCTTTATAAAATAAGTTCTTGAATGTATCTATCTTATTCAAGTGGTTTATGATATCAAGACATTTGAGAAATCATTATATGCATAAATTCCAAGTGTATTATTCAGTCATGAATGTGGTACAACACTGAGTAGAATGTAAGTGCATTTTCCAACCAGAACACAGCACACTTTAGGACTTAAAATTTCCCTTGATCTTCAGTATGGAAAGTTAAAACCTTTCTAGGAGATTATATTTTTCATAGCAGGGTCATGCATAACAATTCTATCATAAGGTGAAAGAGCTCTTGTGCAACTTGACATATGTAGATGAAAACATGCTCTTCAGTATGGATGCTGTGAGATTATTTTGAGGTTCTTTCCTTTTTCCAGTTTTAACTGAGGATGATAATTATCTTCCTGGAGACTTTAATATGCCATAACTTGCAATAAAAATGTTTAAAGTGTGATTGTTAGTATATAATGCATTCCTGGTGGCTACTTAGAAACAAGGAGTTTCTGGATTGAAAATAATATCAATGCTGCAGATCATATGCAGTATTGGAAGAAAATATGCTTTTTTCCATGCTACTTTAGATCTTTATTTTCCTAATGTTTGATTCCCATTACACTTTGAAAATACTTCCTTATTCAGTTCAAAATCCTTTCATAAGATATGATTAGTATCACACAGTATTTTGAATCCTATACTCCCAGTCAAAATGTAAATTAATTCTAGGCATGACTTCCTTTCAGTTTCTTATGAACCAACTCCTGTTGCATCAAAATTTAAAGAACCCGACTACAGTCTTCCAGAAGTACCAGAAAGAAAATATGGTAGAGTTACTTTTTAATGTGCTACTTGCTGACTGTTAACAAGATAAGGTATCAATATATGTAGTATAATCTTATAAAATGGATTTATGAAATTCAGACATTCTCGAATTCATTAGCTAAATATGTTATAAGTATATTGTTCAATCATGAATTTCCTACAACACAGTGTAGCATGGAAGTGCATTTTCTATCCAGAAGACAGCACACCTTAAAAACCAAACTTTCCTTTGATCATCTTTTATGGAGGATTAAAATCCATCTAAGTCGATATATGTCTTCATAGTAGGGCCATGCCCATCACTTCCATTTTAACGTGAAAAAGGTGTTAGATACTTTGACATATGTAGGTGTAACCATGTCCTCCAACATGGACAATGTGAACTTATTTTGGGGTTGTTTCTTTTTTTCAGTTTCAACTGAGGATGATAATTATCTTCCTAAAGTCTCGACCACGCCAGAACTTCCAATTACCAAATCTGGTAATTATGTGTTCTCATATGGTTGATAAAAATATGTGTGAAGTGATGGTTGGTAGATAGTGCACCTCTGGTGGCTGCTTAGAAACAAGGAGTTTCTGCACTGAATAGACATGCCTGTGAATCAGATGCAGAGTATCATTGCACAGACGGATAGTATTAGAATTAGAAAACTATATATTTCTTGTCATGCTCCTTTTGATTTTAATTTTCCTGAAATTTGCGATTACCCATTGAGAATTCTTTCTTCCTCACTTCAAAATTCTTTCATCAGATATGACTAATATTGCACGGTATTCAGAACCCTGTATCTCCCTGTCAGATTGTAGGCTAATTATATACTGAATTTCCTTTCAGTTTCTTATAAACAAAGCTCTGTTCCATCAATCTTTAAAGAACCTGGGTACATCATGCCAGAAGACAGGAAACATGGTAGAGTCATTTCTTTTATATAATACTCTCTTCTCATTTAAAAGACAAGTTTTTGCATCTCTCTAGTATACTTTTATCCAGACATTCTGGAAATTACTACATGCATAAGGACTCTAAGTATGTTATTCAATCATGAATTTTCTGCAATACTTAGTGGAGTGAAACTGAACTTTCCAACCAGAAGACAAGGATTGTATACCCAAAATTTTCCTTGAAGCTTAAGTATGGAAAATTAAAATCCTTCTAAGACTAAATATTTCTTCATAGTAAAATCATGCCTGAAATTCTATCTTAAGCTAAAAGAGCTCTTAGGCAAATTGACACATATAAGTGACACTAAATATGAAAATTTTGAAATTATTTTTGAGTTCTTTGCTTTTTTTCCAGTTTCAACTGAAGATGATAATTATCTTCCTAAAGTCTTGACCACACCAGAGCTACTAATTACCAAACCTGGTAAACATGTATTTTCATATGTGTGATAAAATGTATATAGTGTGATTATTGATAGCTAATGCTGTCTTGGTGGCTACGGAAAATGGTTTCTGGATTGAACAGAACCTTGAAGACATTCTGATAGATCATATGTACAGCATCACTAGGAAGATGCATAATATTAACAGTCAATCATTTTTCTCATGCTACTTTTGATGCTCATTTTATTGAGATTTACTCTTTGAGAATTCTTTGTTCTTCAGTTCAAAATCCTTTCTTAAGATATGACTAGTGCCACATGGTATTTTGGATCCTGTACCTCCCCTTGTTATTCATTAAATTATAAATACTGTAGAAAAACTGTATGAAAAGGAATAGAGAGTACACATTTTTGGGTTCTTTGCTTTTTTCCAGTTTCAACTGAAGATGATAATTATCTTCCTAAAGTCTTGACGACTCCAGAACTTCCAATTACTAAATCTGGTAATTATGTGTTCTCATATGTTTGATAAAATTATATGCGGACTAATTTTTAGTAGGTAATGTACTCCTGGTGACTGGTTAGAAACAAGGAGTTTCTGTCCTGAACAAAACTTTGAAAGACATACCTGTGAATCATATTTAGAGATTCATTACACAGATGTAATAGCATTAGGAGACCCTATATTTCTTCTCATGCTGTTTTTAATTTTCATTTTTCTGAAATTACCCATTATCCCTTGAGAATTCTTTCTTTCTGAGTTCAAAATTCTTTCATCAGATATGATTAATATCACATGGTTTTTTGAAAAGTTCTATACTGGACTTCCTTTCAGTTTCTTATGAACTAAGTCCTGTTCCATCAAAATTTAAAGAACCCAGCTACATCATTGCAGAAATACCAGTCAGGAAACATGGTAGAGTTATTTTTTTACGTACTACATTCTGATCCTTTACAAGATAAGTTCTTGCATCTATTTAGTATAATCTTATTGAAAGGGTTTACCAAATTTGGATATTCTGGAAATTACTATATGCACAAATTCTGAGTATATTATTGACTCATGAATGTTCTACAACACAAGTAGAATGGAAGTGCATATTCTAACCAGAAGAAAGTACACCATACAAACCAAAATTTTCTTTGATCATCTTTTATGGAAGATTAAAACTCTTCTAAGACAATATATCTCTTCATAGTACGGTAATGCCTGACAGTTCCATGATTTTATGATGAAAGAGTTTTAGACATATATGTGTGTGTAGCCATGTCCTTCAACATGTACAATGAGAATTTATTTGGGGGTTGTTTGCTTTTTTCTAGTTTCAACTGAGGATGATAATTATCTTCCTAAAGTCTTGACCACATCAGAACTTCCAATTACCAAACCTGGTAATTATATTTTCTCATATGTTAGGTAAAATTGAATATAGTTTGTTGTTGCTACATAATTCATTCCCAGCTTTTCAATAGGAAGACATCTACCATACACTAAAGCTTCCTGTGAGAGTCCATATTAGAGAAATAAGACCCATCTGAGATGATATATTTCTTCATCTTCAGATCATGCATTTTATGATGGAATACTTCTGGTTCACATCTGTCAAATATTTAAAATTATGAACTATCTCTGAAGCATCTTGGTGTACATAGGTGTAACCCTATCCTTCAATTTCAACAGTCTAAATTTTGGGGAGGGGGATTGGTTGCTTTTTTAAGTTTCAGATGGGGTTTATAATTATCTTTGTAAACTCTTGAGCATGCCATAACCCCCTTTTACTAATACTGATAATTACATGTGGTTACACATTAGGTAAAATTGTTTTCGATATGATTCTTAGTAGATAGGTAATGCATTTCTGGCAACTCCTTTGACATAGGTGTTTTCTCGATTCAACACAAGTTTGGAACATGTGATCAGGTGCATTAATTCTTATTAGTTTCTAGTTTCTAAGATTCTGTATCAATTTTTGTCTTTAAAGTTACAATATTTTTTTCCTGTTTATAAATTAGTGTTGCAGTTACAGGCATTCTGAAAGGTTTTCCATATTCTAATAGTTCCCTTTTTTCCCTGGTACAGTTCTGGAACCTATTACGTTTAGCAATGAACTTCCAATAGTAGGTAATAGTGTTTTCCTGGCACACTGATTTTTTTTATTTTACTTTCTTGTTCAGAAACCCATTACATTTTCTTTTCTGTAAGATCATCTAACATCATCTTTTTTTCATTAAATCCCATCCTTTCTCTAGGTCTGCTAGTCATTTAGCACTGAAGACTTTTAACCATTCTATTTATTTTTTCCACAGTACTGCTTTTTCTTTCTTTCCTTGCACAGTGATTCAATCATATGAAAATAGCTGGAAGTGGCCATGCTACACACAGTCAACTCCCATGTATTTGTAATTTCCATTTCTTTTTTAAGCTGGCTCCTGAAATTTTCATAAATCACTAATTTTATATATGTATTGAGCTACTCTTTTTCAACCCTTTTGCGTGGCTGATTTTGTACACTTCATATCCACAGCATGTTTCTTCACTTCACCTTCAATTTTAAAATGCCCAACTTGACCCTATTTACATCTTAATAATGTTGAAGATTTTTTTTTTCTTTTTCAGATGCAAAGACCAAGCATCATGTTTCCATCACTCAAACAACAATCAACCCATTGCTACTATCAAAATCTGGTAAAAAAAAATATTGTTATTTAAATTTGTTCCATGTGTCACTGTCTGCATTTAAAAAACATACATAACTTGGGAATAAATATTTATTAGTTTTGTCCTTTTAGCAGTAAGTTTTTCTTATTAAATTTGTCTCTTAGAGGCATATAAGATGAAGTAATCCAAGAAAAAAGCAACAATCAGTAATAATCAGTAATAGGAAATGTGACTCATACTCCTCTCATGAATCCAAAAGCAATAGCCACTCAGTCATTGTAGCACTGAACTGAACATGTCTGAACCTTTCAGACTTCCATAGTCTTCAGATACTGTGACAGAACCGCAACAACTTTCACTTGTTTCAGTGGGATCAATTTATATGGTGGAGAGTCATCAGAATGCTGATGATGCTTTACCTCATGCTGAGGAATGACCACCAACTTCATTTCATGTAGATTTTAAAAAGAAGTAGGGATGACATAGAAATATGATGCCCCACAAAGAAGAGCTTTAGGACTAGACCATTCCCATTCCCCAAAACCAACTTCATAGAAAGAGCCACTGTAACACAGTGCCTCTCATTACAAAACCTCTAGCCAGGTCTGTAAATATGTGTGTGTACACACACAAATATATCAAATTCAAATTCAAATTTTATTGGTCACATACACAATCATACATGATACGATATGCAGTGAAATTCTTATGCAACCGCAAATAAGTTAAGACAAAATGGGAGGGTAGGGTAGGAAATAGGTTGGGAAGTGGGAAGGGGGGAGTGAGGTAGAGTCATGGTTCCTGTTATAGTTCTGAGTAGTTCTTGTGGTTTCTGGTTTAGTGTTCGCATTGCCTGTGGAAAGATATATTCCATTTGCTCTGATGAAGGGGACAAGTGAGTCCCCAAAATGTTAGCTATAATAAATCATGGTCCATGGCAGCGTTTTATCTCCTTCTTTCACACACACACACACACACACAATTATGCAAAGAATTATTTCCTAATGGTTTGTAAACAACAGTGTTCTAGCATGAAATGTAGATATTTTTACTTATAGTCTGAGCTACAAATTTATTACTGAAACTGTAAGTCTGTCAGTGTACTGAATATCAAATAGGGGATTCTCAGACTTTACAGATTTCTTCTTAGAAATGCATAAAATCTTCTTTGGAAATGTGGAAGTTAGGAAAGTCCTATTTTGCAAAAAATATTCTTGCTTGTAGTTATTTAGATTCATATTTTTAACAATGATATTTCTAATTCTAATTATGCCAAATGAATTTAGAGGTTTAGTAAGAAACCTCATTTTAATATCTCTGCCCATGTACAATAATTACTTCCAAACAAAACACTGTCTCTTTTATTTCTTTTCCCAGCTGTTCTATGCATTAAAATCCATTTATTTATTAAAATGTATGCCCCACCTATTCTGTTATACAACATTCTGTGCTTATCAGGATTAAAAATAAACACTTAAAAAAACAATTTTATATCAATTTATTCAAACCTAAAGAAGTTCAACTAACAAATATTTAGTGGAAAAGTTGGTTTTTTATGACTTCTCTAACTTCTGGGAGACTGGAAGCCAAATTTGCTTCCTGGGAATGCACATTTTAACCTGGGATGTGTGCACGTAATCACCCTTTCCAAGGAACCGACTAGATCAGTTACTAGTGAAAGTGAGTTAATTCTGTAAAGCAGGCAACTCCAACCTTGGCAACTTTAAGACTTGTGGACTTCAACTCTGGGAGCTGAAGTCCACAGGTCTTAAAGTTGCCAAGGTTGCAATCGCCTGCTCTAAAAGGCCTCTTCAGATAATCTATCTAGCCAGATTAGATCCATAAAAGAAGACATACCACTTCAAGAAATGAGATGCAGCTTTAGCTTTTCTGGAGGAAACAGTGGTGTCCTTGGTGGTCTCTGACCTTGGTTGTTTTCTTCCAACAGAAAGCCCACCATCTCTTCCCTGTCAGTTACTACAAATGCAACTTAAAGGCATGGGAAGGCCTTTTGGGTCTGAATAGTCTCATCACTAATACAAAAACTATCAGTCACTGACATCTATTCCTGTAATCTGTGCATAGTTTAAACTATGTTATATAAGAATATAATATGTATATATATTATTTGTCTTTTAAATTCTATAAAATACACTTTGTTCATATGTGCATGTTGGTAAATATGCCAGTCAGTATACAGCCCAGAGGTCGGAAAAATGTATCAATCAGTGACTTCATTCCTTGCTTTATTTTTTCCTAAGAGAAAAATTATGCCAGACATAAACCTCAGACCAGCACTGAAGTGCTGCAGCCTCCACATGGTAAATCCCTATTTATCTTGTGTCAATACACTGATTGTGTTGGTTGTTTTATTTTTTTTGGCCAAAGCTAGGAACTCTTTTCCTGAAAATGTGATTCAATACTTCAAAAAATCTAAGATTACCAATCTATAGTGCATAATCAGCATCATATGTTCTTATAATAGTATTGCATGTTACAGTATATTCCCATTAGATCACATTATGTTCTCATTAGAGTTAACTGAAAACAGCAAGAAAAATATTCTGTGCTTTTAAAGAGATGTAGTTTTATTTTCACACTGAAAATAACATAGGAAAAAGGATGTTGATTGCTTGTTTCAAGAATCTGATGATGAAATATTTTCTCAATAGTTTTTGATGGATGGACGTTCTAGTTTGTTTAATGAGTGTTTACACTTCATAGTTATTAATCTAGATATCCTCCATATAGTGTTGCTTTTAAAAGTTACAACTGTAGGTAGCAAAAAATAAAGCATTTGTATTTCAGCCTGAATGGTTCAGGTAAATGGAATTAACTTTGGAATGAGTATATGTTTATGCAAAATGGAATCAGAATTATATTCTAACTAATAATCTGTATATTCCCCATCATTCATAAAATCTTTCTAAACATGCATTTCTATCATTTACTGCTCATTACAATAAATAATGGCTGTACATAGGCAGTTACATAGTAAAAGTATCAGAAACAATCCAGTATATATTGCAGGTGTGCATTGCTTAGGATTTAAAAAGGCAAAAGAATGGACTGGGTAGACCTGTCCATCCTTTTTTAAAGCAGTTGCATGTTTTTTCTGGGATTGTCTGGCTATCTTCAGCACAGTCCTTGTAAAAGAACTATTTGGTTTAAAAGTTACAGACAGGAACTAAATTATCTTTTTGCCTCTGAGTGCAATGCTGTGGATATTAGTAAAATAACTGTCTAACTAATGCTTGTATTTCATATACTCAGAAGACATTATTATGTTCCATATCCAGCTTATTACTGAAACTTGATCTAATAAAATATGCATGTTCATTAACTGCTATACAGGAATGAAACCGAAATGTATTTTTCATGTTATATTGCAATTTATTTACAATATACATAATACTGAATGTTTTTTTTTATTTTATTCATTGACATTATTGATGCAGATGTAGAAGAGGTTATTTTTAAAACCGAACAAGCAAAATCATCAACAGGTAATATATTTAATTATGGATTTTTTTAAAATTTTCAAATAATGAGAATTTTATGTTTAGTGAGATGACATCATGTTTATCATCCCATTTTGCTTTTCATTTAAAGTTCTTCATTATTAATGCTTTTTATATAGTATTATTAAATTGTGTAGCCATAGACAATGTATCATTAGTGAAGCAAGACAACCATTTAAATGCAATCTTGAATTATGTCTGCTGGCATAAAACTGTGTCTTACAATGCTGGCAAATAGTGCTGCTGTTACTGTTTCAATGCAAGACAAGTTATGGAAGTGTTTATGGAATCCCTGATTCCACTCGCATTTTTCTACCTGCAATGAGAAAACCAACAACCAATTACTCTTCTTAAGATATGGTGAATAAGTATGGTTATGTATAGGTGGGTGTTTATAATGACAGGCAAGTTGTATGACTAACAAGTTATAGTTCTGAATGATACTTGTGGCTCAGACTGTTTCAACTCAGGCCTAACGCTCTGTTAAAAGAAGTATTATATTTCTACTTAGAAATAGCTCAGGTGACAAGTCATTGTGAGGAAAAAATGTAAGTGAAGCAAGTTAGAGTGAGGGATTAGTAGTGAGGCCTTGACCAGTGCTGCAGTAGGATAGCAATGCGAGTAGCACGTGGTTGTGACTGTCAGCATTTGGAAGTTGCCCACGAAGTAGCTGAAATTACACAGATGTTGGTTGAACAGTGCCCTCAGATTATAAATAATTAGTATGTACAACCATGTGAAACTACTTGTTAACAACACAAAAAACTGTAACATACACACCAGTGACAGAACTAGGAACACGCAACTAGAAGAAAACAACCTAGCTATTTGAAACTGACTTTTACTGACTGGGAGTAAAGAACATTCTATCAAGAGAATTCTTTTTATATACAAGTATAGTTCTCTGTCAAAACTATATCTGTATTTACTATGTATCTATGTCTACATGTATATCTTTCAGTCAGAAGACTATGTAGGATCTGAAAAGCACTTTGGAAAATTCCAGTCAGATACTCATAGACCTCATTTGATCTCAAATGTTTTTATCTGTCTTTCTTGTCACTTAATGAAACAGCTCCCTTGAGTAAGGGTTCACAAAACTGTGCTAACACATTTTTTTACTTAGCCACACCAGTGTTTTTGATTTAAATAATGGAAAGGAGCCAAGGAGGTGGTTTCTCTTGTCTAGATCTCAGATCCCATCTAGTTCAGAGAATTAATATTGCAGTTTAGTTTTTGGAATTTCATCTTTTTTTAATCAGTATTTTTTGTAACAGTACTCATATTTATGGCATGCTTTTATTAAACAGTCATATTATTACTGATTTTTATTGGAGATACACACAAACACAAACACACACACACGTGTGTGTGTGTGACTGTGTTTGTGTATATAATTACTGTTTTTCTGAATTCTCTGTAGTTTGGGAAATTAAAGTTTAAAAAAAAA
The DNA here is from genome assembly GCA_017656035.1 of Myanophis thanlyinensis. Taxonomy (NCBI): domain Eukaryota; kingdom Metazoa; phylum Chordata; class Lepidosauria; order Squamata; family Homalopsidae; genus Myanophis; species Myanophis thanlyinensis. Next base: position 4,303 of record JAEANM010008537.1, on the reverse strand, counting down.
CCCTCAGTATAATTTCTTACAGCTCCTAAGGAAACACATCAAGTTCCAGTCAGACCAAAAACTTCTTCCAGTCCTGATATAACCCCAACCAAATCCAGTGAGTAATTCATTATTTCGACTTTCTGGAATTTGTTTTAAATATATTTCATAGAGTTCCATTTTACATACTCAATAATGTGTGAAAAAGCACGTATTTGTGTATAACTAAAATGAAAAACTGAAAAAACTATTTTGTGTCT
>JAEANM010008536.1:0-16944 GCA_017656035.1 Myanophis thanlyinensis | reverse complement strand
AATACTTCCGGTTTTAATTCTATTTTTATTCCTATAATTTCGTATATCCAAATCTTCACCTGTTCCCAGTAACTAACTGCTTTTGGGCACTGCCACCACATGTGGTAGAAGGTCCCCTCTTTACTGCTACATTTCCAGCATCATTCATTCAGCTCTCATTTCTTATTTTTATTTTAACAAGCACTTCTTACGCACCGCACGCCAATTACATCCGGGGCCAATCATCAAGAGACAGGGAGTTCTAGTCCTGCCTTAGACATGAAAGCTAGTTGGGTGACTTTGACCCAATCACCAGGTGATGGTGAGTTCTAGTACTGCCTTAGGCATGAAAGCTGACTTGGTGACTTTGGGTCTATCACCAGGAGACTGTGAGTTCTAGTCCCACCTCAGACATAAAGCTAGTTGGGTGACTTTGGGCCAATCACCAGGTTATGGTGAGTTCTAGTCCTGCTTTAGGCATGAAAGCTGACTGGGTGACTTTAGTTCTATCACCAGGAGACTGAGTTCTAGTCCCACCTCAGACATAAAGCTAGTTGGATGACTTTGACCCAATCACCAGGTGATGGTGAGTTCTAGTCCTGCTTTAGGCATGAAAGCTGACTGGGTGACTACCACCAGGAGACTGTGAGTTCTAGTCCCACCTTAGACATAAAGCTAGTTGGGTGACTTTGACCCAATCACCAGGCGATGGTGAGTTCTAGTCCTGCTTTAGGCATGAAAGCTGACTGGGTGACTTTGGGTCTATCACCAGGAGACTGAGTTCTAGTCCCACCTCAGGCAGGTAACTTTGACTCAACCATCAGGTGATGGTGAGTTCTAGTCTTCTCTTAGGCATTAAAGCCAGCTGGGTGACTTTGGGCTTAGTTGTCGTCGCTCAGCCCAATCCACCTCCCAGGGTTGTTGTTGCGGGAACAATAGAAATAGGAAGGTGTGTTAGATATATTCTCTGCCTTGAGTTATTTGTAAAAACAATAAAGGCAGGCTATCAATACATAAATAAAATGTAACTTTGCACAGTGGCGAAATGAATGGTCGTAAGTTAAAGACTATATGTAGGATAAGTAAGAGTTATCATACAGAATGTCCAACATTCTGAAGAAATAAACTGGTTTTCTATCCAGCCGAAGGCTTCCATTAAACTTTGTGATATGATACTCTACTTCCATGACTCGTCCAAAGTGTTGCTGAAGCACAAATAACACAACTTCTAATGTACATTGAGATTGATATCTTTATGAATTTGATAATAGCTCCAGGCTGGAAGCTTCCAGACCAGCAACCTATCAAGCCAGGTTTATTTAAAGGACAGTATCTTGAAACCAATCATAGCTGCATTAATTTCGTAATGGGGTACACCTCATTTACACCTGCAAATAAGGCTTGTAAATCACCTTTGAAAACCAGCTGATTTCCCATCCCAACTCAAAAATAATTCAGGTTATTTCTAAAGTCGGATCCAAGAAGCTGCAGTGTCCCTGGTTAGATCAGGAGGAAGAAGAGGCAATTGGATCCCATCAGAACAAGAACATCCCCCCCAAATAAAATTTTTAAAAAAAAATACAGGCGGATTCTGTTCCAAACAAAACAATTATTTTTCCACCCCAGTCTTGATTTTTAAAAGCTTCTGGAGAGAACTCAGCGACTTATTTACAAAATGTTCCCTTCCAAGGCCTCCCACATTTAGTAGATGCCAATTCTGCATCAGTGGCAACTTCAACAAATGCAGAAAACATAATTCACCCAAGGTACCATAAAATTTATGGAATGGAAACTAGACACACAAATATGTGTGCTGTGCCGAGGCAGTTTATGGGGCTTTTTTTAAAGCAACAACAATAAAAAAAGCACCAACTAATTTCTGTGCCACTTAAATTCTGTTATTCTTAGTGTTTCCTTTTTGATTACTTCTTAACCCTCTGTGGGAACTTTCTCCCCTTGATTATTGTTAGATTTTTGTCTCACCTTTATTATTTTATAAATAACTCAAGATTACCTAATGTTGCTTCATTCTCCTGTTTTCCTCACAACAACAACCTTGTGAGGTGGATTGGCTTGAGAGAAAAAGACTGAACCAAAGTCATCCAGCCAGCTTTCATGGCGATGGTATGACTAGAACTCCCAGTCTCCTGGTGATTGGCCCAAAGCCACCCAGCCAGCTTTCATGATGAAGGTGGAACTGGAACTCACAATCACCTGATGATTGGCTCAAAGTCACCCAGCCAGCTTTCATGAGGAAGGTGGAACTGGAACTCACAATCACCTGATGACTGGCCCAAAGTCATCCAGCCAGCTTTCATGCTTAAGGCAGGACTAGAACTCACTGTCTCCTGATGATTGGGCCAAGTCACCCAATCAGATTTCATGCTTAAGGTGAGGCTAGAACTCACTTTCTCCTGGTTTCCAGCCTGGTCCTTCACCAATCAAACTAATAAATGGGGAAAGACTTGTGAGTAGTTAGATGGGAGATTTGGTGTCCTATATGCTAGGCCTGAAAAAAGACGAAGAGATCTACTATCATAAATTACAAACATGTTGAGAATGGCATTAGAAAAACATCCTTGGGACAACCATGACTGAAAACCTTTCCTTTCCTTTCCTTTCCTTCAAATATCTTTATTATAAAGTTTCCAAAACAAACCACAACCACAAACTACCATAAAGGGGAAAAAAAAAAGGAATTAGTTTTTGGGGTTTTTTTCCAAAAGCTCAGTGATGCCAGTGCCAGTCTACATTCATTAGCATTTAATCTTGAAATGGGATGGGCGCAGAATAATTATGCTATGCGGAAAGTTTTCAGGAAGAAAACAAAACGAAGCCAGCAAGGACACCCTAACTGCAGGATAAATGATGTGCTCTGTGCACCTCCTTCACAGTCATGCATGTCAGATGTGAATAATTTAGAGGAAGGAAATGTGAGATAATATTGGGAAAGTGTGGGAAGGGAGATAATTCATAATGAGGGGACAGCACAGTTATGCGCAGTGTATAGCTGTTGTTAAAACACGTTCCCTTCTACTGAAAAATGACAGACCTTGTACAAGATTCAGGGCCTTGCACCGTTCATTCCTCTTTCTCCTTGTTTTTTTTAATTTGTAGCAAAGAAACTGATGTAGGAATTCTACCAATCATTCTACCAAAACCTTTATATTAAACAATGAGTATGGTTTAAAAAGTGCTATCACTAAATCTAGGCATTAGAAAGGACAATTTAAACAATCAAATCCCATCCCATCAGATCAGAAATTTCAGTGAAAGCATCAAAGAAGATGAATATTCTAGTCTCTGCTTGAATATAGGCAGCAAAAGGAAACCGACTTTTCTGAGTAACTTGTTCCACAATAAAGCTTCTCTTCATATAAGTATTTCCAACCACTCACCCCAAATTTCATTCGGAAGATATGGTTCTATCGAAATCTATTACTCCTTTTCTGTGGTTAGAATCTGACAGAATAACCTGAATTACTTATGTGTGAATTTTTTTCAGGAATTTAAACACTCTTCGGTTTTTCAACATTAAACATATTCATCATTTTAAATCTTTTTCTTTTACAAAGAGTTTCTTCATCGTTTCCCTTTCCTGAACATATCCCAGTGTCTCTGAATATTTCTTAAAGTATAATGCACAATACAGGCAGTCCTCATATAACCACAACTGGAACTAGAATTTCTGTTGCTAATAAAGGCAGTTGTTAAAGGAGTAGTGCTCAATTTTACAACTTTTTTGCCATGGTTGTTAAGCAAATCATTGCAGTTGTTAAGTGAATCATATGGCCATTAAGCAACTACAGCTTCCCTCATTAATTTTGTTTGTCAGAAGCTATCTGGGAAGGCCACCAATGTTGATCACATTAACCCGGGATGTTGCAAATGCTGAAAATACATGCTAGTTGCCTAGTTCTTAAATTTTGATCACATGACTATGGGGATGCTGAGTCAGTTGTAAATGGTAGGAAGACTGGTTGTAAATCACTTTTTCAGTGCAGTTGTAACTTAGAGTGGTTGCTAAACAAATGGTTGTAAGTTGAGGACTACATGTACTGTCATAGTATTCAAACTGAGGATCTGAGTAACACAGAATAAAGTGGAATATTACTTTTTCAATTTGGAAATTAGGAGTTATGCAACCTAAAATTGTATTTGCCTTTCTCAGCATAATTTGACACTTAGTTACAGTCAGTTGGCAATCAATATTCCATTTTTTTTATAAACTCCATCAGTCTGGAATGCTCACTTCAATGCCAATACATTTGATTTGTTATCTATTCTAAGGGACTTTACATTTGTCTCTTAAATTTCATCTCTTATTTTCAACCATTCCTCTATTATCTTACCAGGTTCAAGTTAAATTGTATTTATCTCTTATAGAATATTTAAAATATTTTAAATTTTAAATTTTATATAAACTTGTTTTAAATGTTGGGGTTTTTTTTAACTATGTAAATTGAATTTTAAAGTTAATCTATTTAAATTGGTTTTAAATTGATTTAAACGGCCGTTGTTTAATTATTTTAATTGTTCTTAATCTGTATTGTATTGATGTTGTTTTTATTGGCTGTGAACCGCCCCGAGTCCTTTGGGAGAGGGGGCGGTATATAAATCAAATAAATAAATCAAATAAATAAAAAAATAAATATTTGCAGTGTTGTGTCATTTGCAAATCTGTTAAGTTTACCCTCCACTTTTTCAAGTTACTTAACATCAGAACATACAGCACTGAATCTCTTAGCGTACACTTTTCTTCAACTGGATTAAGAATTACCAATGAATGCTCTTTCAGTACAATTTTTGTGGTTGCTATATATGCTGTTCAGTTCTCATGCATGCTACCTACACTTGTAGCTTATAATCAGAATGTCCTAGAATACTTCGTTAAATGTTTTGCTAAAAATAAAATTGCATATTAATTATTTTAAAAATGATATAGTACACAGCTAATAAAATATATTCCTAACAAATAGGCAATGACTCTTTGTAGTAATCATATTGCTTTGAGATGCTTGCAGATTAATTCATTTATGAGTCACCAAGAATCTTCTTAAATATCAACATCAGATTGACTATACTACAGTCACTTCATTCTGCTTTCTAAATATTTTTTCTTTCACTTTTTTCTTCTATTCAATCATGTCTGATTCGCACAGGCAGCCTGGTCAACTTTCTTGGCAAGGTTTTTCTAAAACTAAAATAAATTGACTGGCCCAAGGACACCCAGCTGGCTTTGTGCTGTAACTCATGGTTTCCCAGTTTCTAGCCAGATGCCTTAACCATTACACCAAACTTGTTTTCTTTTTTTAAACATAGCAACTATATTTTGTGTCTTCCAGTCCTGTGGTATTTCACCAGTTCTCTAAGATTTCTAAAAGATAATAAATATTCATCAGTACCATCAGGTAATGGTAACTCAGGTAATTCATCTTCCACAAGATGAATAGAACTAGATACAAAGTTAATATAGTTCAGAAAATTGAACCAATAACATTAGAATCACAGAATAAACTTGGAATAGATTTCAGATATCATTTAATCGCTCAATGTAGAGTCTAACAAAGCATCTCTCAATAGATGCTCATCTAGCCTCTGAAGACCTCTAGAAAAAAAGAATCACATTTGGCAGCTTGCCTGAGAGCTCATACAGGTAGTCCTCAGGTTATGACCATTCATTCTGCAACTATTCAAAATTATAATAGCACTGAACAAATGGTAGTTACAACCAGTGCTCAGAGTCATGGCCATTGCAGCATGTAGTCACATGGCCAAATATGGGTCCTTTGCAGTCCTCCCGCATTTACAATTGCATGCGCTTCAACTTCCCCTCTCTACCTATCTTCCTCCCATCTATATTGTTTTGACCACCCTGTATTCTGCTGCCCTACATTCTGCCCTGTATCCCACCACCCCTCACTGCCCCCAGCTGACCTTCACCATCTTCTTCCTTCTGCTGATGAGGTGCACCTGGCCGAGGCAGCTACTGGCCCTTCACGAGACCTCCACGACACTTCTGCGAGGAGGAAGAAGATGGCGAAGGTCAGCTGGGGGTGGTGGGTTAGGTGACAGCAGCAGAGTGCAGGGCAACCAAAAGGGCAGAGATGGGGAGAGGTAAGTGAGAGGGAATTGAAGTGGAGACAAGCATGGCAGAGTGGCGGAGCCTCATATGCTGGAAGGAGCTCACAGGACCCAGATGGTGGGGAACAGCACAACAAAGATGGTAGTTCATGCAGGGCAAGAGAAAGGTGAGGTCTTCACTTAATGACAGCATGGTTCTCGCCTAATAAACCACAATCAAGACTATTGGAACTGCCTTCACATGATGCTTCACCTAATGACTTAGCAACAGAAATTCCAATCCTAGTTAGGATCATTAAGTAAGTACTCAAGAGGTTCCTCCTGATGAACAGCCACAGCCTGCTTCCATGTAACCTATTGGTCTGCCTTTGGAGCACTAGAAATTATGCACACCTTATGCTATGTAACTTTTAATATATCTGAACACTGCTATCATATTTAGTTTCTGTTGTCATGTCTACAGGCTAACGTTAACCCATATCCTTTACCATTCCTCATAGTGTTGGCTTTTCAGGTATTTTACTATTTTAATAGCCTTTCTCTAACTTAAATTTTTCATTGTACCTTTTAGAACTATAATGGCTAGTTCTGCACATAGGATTCCAAATGTGGCTTGAACAAAGCAGATTATAGAACACTTAATTCCTGTGACATGATTCTATGTTCCTGTTAAAGCATCTAAAGATGGCATTTACCTTTTGTGTATTGTATCACACTTCTGATTGACATGAGCACCCAGATTCTTTTCACATGTACTATTCCAAGCCAGTTCACATCATCCTAAATTTATGTCTTATATTTTTCCTACCCAGTATTACACTTCTCCCTGCTAAATTCTATTCTGCTCAGTGCTCAAGCCTGTCTATATCTTTTTGAATTTCTTATCTTGTATTAGCCCTACCTCTCAGCTTTGTCCCAACTGCAAACTTTGTAAGTGTCCCCCAAACTCTCATATCCAAGTCATTTATAAAACTATTGAATAGCATAGGATCCAAGCCAGAGCCCTATAGCACTCTAAGTAAAAGTTCTTTCCAAAACGAAGTAGTCATTAATGAGCACTCTTTTCTTGATGATTCAGTCAACAGTGAGTCCTTCTCCATTAGTCATTCTAATATCTGTTAGAAACATATTGCTCCACTTCTGCAGAAATTGTATATTTCAAGAGGAGCAAAGTAAGAGTTAAAAAATTCAGCCTCATAATAACCCATTACCACTTTAATATTTTTATTTTTAGTATTTTTTCCTCACAATCATATTCTTTTTGATTTTCTCTTTCTTTCTAATGTAGCCAGAAAATCTTTCTCTGTTGTTTTAGGTACTTTAAACCTGAGCTCATTCATACTAGCATCTTTAGATTTATGTTATTTTCTCTTCTCGTGGGAACTGTTTCCTTCTTCGGGATGTTACTTGATAGAATTTTTCATTCTTTCTGGGAAATTTTATTCTTAAATATTTGAAGCCATTTTATCCAGCCTAACTCCCAGCAGGATTCATTAAGATCCACTTTCTTACATTAGCAAAGATGTAACCATATAACTCCATTGCATTAATGATAACTCAATCATTCATAAACTTCGTTAATTAAATATTTAAGATATATAATGCTGTATGATATAAATTGCAGCAACTTTGTTCATATGCTTTGGGAATTTAATAGCAATGTAATTCCAACAATTATTAAAAATGAGATTTCTTTACAAGCTTTGTTTTCTGCATATTAAATCCAATTTGTACTAGCACAAGAATTTTAACTTTCTCGCCCAAACTACTCTAGAATAAAAAGTTAATTCAGAACTTGCATATCCTCATCAAAATATTTATAATACGAGGCTTAAATTAAACAGAATTGCAGAAGAAATGCTGAGTATGAAATAAGGATCATACACACACAGAAGGGGGGAAGGGGGGGAGAGGGAGAGAGTGGTGGAAGACATTTTGTCCAGATGAGGAATACCACTGACTTCAATTGCATTTTTTCATAAGCAAAATGTTTTAATAGACAACTCAAATTCAAATTTAAATTTATTGGTCACATACACAGTCATACATGGTACGATATGCAGTGAAATGCTTACGCGACCGCCCGTAAGTATCCAACTCTATGGCAAAACATAGAGGTAAACTGTCCAATAAAACTGAAGTTTCAAAAAAGAATAAAATAAGTGACATTTTAATATTTTCAAAGGTAGTCTTCAGTAAATTAATATTCTGAGACTTAACCAAAGAGAATTTTTTAATGAAATAAGTAAATGGTGGAAAATTCCTTTTAAAAAAATCCAAACTTTCCTAGCCATGTAATTAGATCCTCTTAAACTTGCTATGTATTTTGCTCACAAGAAAGGCTGACTAAGAAGTTCGATATTTTTATTTATTTTATATTTAGTTAGCAAATTTATTTATTCAGCAAATTGAGAAATGCATGTGAGTAGGAAAGACAACAGTTAGTAAAAGGAAAAGTTATAGAGATTTCAGTTATACCAAAGAACAATTAATAGTTAAGATAGAAATCAAATCAGCTATAAACTACTTGCTTCACATCTTACCTCTCCTCCATTGACATATTCCATCACAAAACACAGACGATCCTTGGTCTGGAATGAATATTTCAAAGACTTAAAGGGGAAAAAATTGCAGTTATTAAAGCAGCCTATCTTCCAGCAATAAAGACAAAGGCAATATACAGTAGAATCATTTCCATTCAATTCATATATACCTCAGTCCTATAACTATATAATCAGAAGCAATATGAGGGTCAATGGAATTTAACACTGGGAAAGTGTTAAATGGCATATAAATGTAATTTAATTTCAGAATAAAAACTGCCATGCAAAACCACTTAAAGTGATGTTTTGGGAAATGCTTCTTAAAAACCTACTGCTCAAGTGTCAAATTGTGTGTCCTCAAAAGCACAGCACAGCAGATTTAAGGCCTTGTAACATTGTCTGAGGACAAGTATGCACAAACATATGACAATTCTATTTGTGTCAGTCCTAGAAAAGGAATTAATGCTTCAAGCAAATACTTAAGAGGGGTACTAAACACTCTGAATGGTTTTGAATAGCCAAAGTATAACAGAAACTCAGGGGAAGGTATGGGATTGTGATCTTCTTGGTAATCCACAAAGGAAGTGTTAGTAGTATCACAAATATGTTTGCATTAATGAATTCAACTAAGTGATTTCTTGACATACTGTATAAGAAAATCCTGCCTTTGAATAAGTTGCAGGAAATTGACCTGAACCTTTTAATAAATTGAAGCTCAGCTGTTTCCAAATAAATATGGTCTTTGTAACCTATTTGCTCAAGAATGGCATTGACAAAAAAGAGATAAAAGAAAATGTGTCCATAGAGATTCTCAATCATCCAGGTCATCATTGTCCCAAAGGTGCTTTTCAAAAGGCAACTGGACTTCCTTGTTTTTTTCCTTGAAAATGTTTTACATATCATCCAAGAAGCATCTTCAGAACTAAAGAAGTTTCTTGGATGAGAAGTGAAACATTTTGAAGGAAAAAACCAAGGAAGCCCAATTTTCTTTTGAAAAATACTTTTGGGAAAAGGAAATGTCTTTAAAGTGTCTAATAATTGCCTTTATTCCACTACCTCAATGTTTTTGGACTTCGGCATTTATCAAAAATTCAAATTCCTTCTTTACTTTAAAAATAGATAATTTCTTACTTCATTTTAATTTGAGAATTACACCTAATCATCTTTTGTACTATTGCTGCCATGAAGGTAGCAATCTTCAAATGCCTGTGAAATCACACATTTGTATTATATTGTGTTTTAACAGATATTAACAAAACTTGCAGGTCTTCTAGACCAACTCCCTGTTCGAGCAGGAAACTCTATACCATTTCAGACAAAGGACTGTCCAATCTCTTCTTAAAATCCTCCAGTGATGGAGCATCCACAGTTTCTGAAAGCAAGCTGTTACACTGATTAATTGATCTGTCAGGAAATTTTTCCTTATTTCTTTATTAGTTCTGTTACTGACAAGTTTCCATCCATTGCTTCTTGATCTGTCATTACGTGTTCTGAAGAATAGATTGACTTTCTCTTTTTTGTGGCAGCCCCTTAGATATTTGAACACTGCTATCATATCACCCTAGTACTTTTTTTCAATAAACTAGACATAACCAATTCTTGCAATCATTCTTTGTATGTTTAACCTCCAATCCCCTAATCATCTTTGTTGTTCTTCTCTACACTCTTTCTAGAGCACGGGTGTTAAACTCATGGTGTCACGTTGCCATCACGTGACATTTCATGATGTTTTTTCCCTTCACAGAGGTGGGTGGAGCATGGCCTGTGCATGACGCATCTGGACTGCGGGCCGCCAATTTGACACCCCTGTTCTAGGGGCTTCTTGATCTGTCATTACATCTTTATTATATTGTGGTGACCTAAATTGGATGCAATATTCCAAATATGACCTTGCCAAGGCATTATAAAGTGGAACTAACACGTCACATGATCTTGATTTTATCCATCTGTTAACACTACCTAGCACTGTGTTAGCTTTTTTGGCGGCTACAGCACACTGCTGGCTCATATTTAAGTGATTGTTCACTAGGATGCCAAGATCCCTCTCACAATTACTATTATTGAGCCAGGTACCACCTATTATATACCTATGCATTTAGTTTTTCTTGCTATTACTTACTTTTGTCACCACTGAATTTTATTTTTTTAGATAGGGTACTGCAAGCTGTTTTAAGTGCTGCAAGCTATTTTACTTCTCTTTTGATTTTAATTATGTTGAATAATTGTCTTAGAGAAAAAAGGAAATATGATACAAAGAAAAAGTGTATCTCTCTTTATAGCAATTCATAATAAATACGAATTCTTCAGAATTTTTTATAATATGCAGCTATTCTAATACAATATCATGATGGTATAAGATTAAATAAAAATACCCACAATATATATCAAAATATAAATGATGAACCCATTATCATTTTTCTTTTTTAAATAAACCCATCACTACCTATGAACTTGAAGTATCCCATCTGTTTAGTTCAGCATCATTATATTAGAAGTTAACACTGCTAAGTATTCAAAACAGAACTGTTGATGAAACTACTCTGGACCAAAAATGTCTTGGTACATTAGTAACAATTGGATATGCCAAAGTAACTGACATAAACAAGACACACCATAAGGCTCTGAAGTATCTGTTTATTGGAAACCTTATTAAGTCTTGTCCAGATAATTACAGCTGTATAAAGTATACTTCTATTGACTGACGCAGGATCATTTGAAACTTATAAACATGTGTATTCATAATACAGCTGGGAGAAGAAATATAGATGGCAGAATTAATCTGAAAACTAAATAGAAAGTAGCAAAAAGGGCTTTTTGTCCACAATATTTAACCTTTCTTCTCTGCAATATGAAGATACATTTTTATCTTAAAGAACTCTATAAAATTACTATTCTTAATTAATTTTTTTTATAATTTGGGTCTGAAGATAAGTGAAATTTAAGTTGAAGGAATAAACCTTATATGAATAATTCATAGGCAAAAGCCAAATATAACCCAAGAAGCATAATAGAAACTGGACCCTTTGGGTGAAATTAATTTCTAGAAAAATGTCCTAAAGGCTAAATATAGTCTTAATATAATGGCAACTAAATTTAACTTTCATTTAAGAATGGTATATTTTTATTAAGATATTTAAAAGAGAAACAATGGTTCTCAAGAATGTTTCAATCGATATAAAACAGAAATATACTTACATAGAAGCACAAAAAACCTTTTAATGAAGTTCATAACTGGTTATAATTGAAAACTAAATTAATACTGGTCTACAACCAGCAGAACTTCCAGAAGAGGGAATGTACACATCTGGAGAACACTAGAGAACAATATATACTTATTTTACAGCTGTGCAGATTGCTCAATGAGGTGTTTCTCTAGTCTAGATCAATGGCATGTTTTTCCTACATACATATACAGGTGGAGAATATACACTGGAATTGCCAGTGAAACAATGTTTTATTTCATGCATCTAAATGCTTGAGTGATATGGGGAAAACTTATCTATACAGGCAAGGATAGTGGATATTTTTATGGCAAAATCATCTAAAGATTGTTTTTCTGAAAACATTTAAGCATATAAATTAATATTAAAATATACTTAAAGTTATTCCACTAAAAAAACTTAAACCGTAACATTTGCTTTTGACTTACAGCTGTAGTCCATAAAGGCAGCCTTGAATGAATGTCACAAAGTATATTCATGACTTTTTTATTCAACAGAAATTATTTGTGCCTAGCAGTTTATATATCCAACTAATTGTCTATTTCACTCACTAAATTTTTCAAATGACTAAAGGCCCAATATCATGAATTACAAGTCCTAAATATTACTCAGTCAAGGGAATATGAGATAGTGAAGGAATCAATATCAAAGTTGAAAAAGTAATTTACTGCATACTGAATAAATTGCCAGAAATAATCACTGGGGAAGTTTTATCTAAATTTTTTTTTTTGCATTGTACTGGAATTTGTGATTGTTTATGATTAAATAAAATATATATCTTGTCTGTTAGATGGCAATAATAATTACTGGTCTTGTTCCATCCCATATATTATAGAAGATGATAAATTAATGCTAGAATATCTGATCTAGCTCTTCAATATGCATTATGTTTTTCCTAGCAAACTGTTTATTCTGGATTGCTGATAGATACCATTTGGACTGGTTCTGAAATACATCTTTGAATTATGATACTGTTGGTTGCCCCATTTATCATCTCAAAAAGAATACTAGCTAGTGGTAAAACCTATTTTTATATGTATGAGTCAGTTCCATCCAATCTTCTCAACAAATTCATTTAGCATCTTTATCAGTTGGTATTTTAAAGCATTTTTTGTGTTCTTCTATATGTCAACCAAAAAATAACTGCATCAGGCATTTCTGGTTGTTTTAAGCGATTTAACTAAAAAATTGTACTCTCTTTGCCTTTGCCTTTCTTTTTTTATATGTATCTCTCTCTCTCTCTCTCTCTCTCTCCCCCTTGGCTGAAAATGAGTAGGAAAATTGGGGTAGGGTGGAATGGTGAGGAACAAGATATATAAAAAGGAAGGATGGTAGAAGAGAAAAGACCAAACAAAAGCATGATGTGATCCATACAATCATGTTTTTGTGTTAATACTCTAAATCAGTGATGGCAAACCTTTTGCGTCATCAAGTGCTGTCCTTCGTGCTGGAAGGGCATGCCAAACCATCCTGTGAGCCCTGCGCAGCCCTGTTGGCTCAGCATCCTGTCCTCGTGCTTCTCATGCATAGCCCCCGCAGCCAGTTCTTGCACTCTGTGTCGTACTAGCCAGCTGGCTTTTGGCGCGCGGGAGCACCAAAACCCAGAAGCACAGCACCCCAGCGTGATGCGCATGTGCGCACAATGAACAACTGGCCAGCACGCACGCACATACCAGAAACCAGACATTCGGTTCTCGGAGCACACGTGCGCGCTGGGATGCTGCGCTTCCAGGTTTCAGGGCTCCCATGCAGCAAAAGCCAGCTGGCTAGCGCGCGACGGAGCACAAGAACTGGCTGCGGGAGGGCTGCGCACAAGAAGTGAGAGAACAGGATGTGGAGCCAGCGGAGCTGCGCGTTGCACACGGGATGGTTTGGTGTGCCAGAAAGCTCATGGGACGGTTTGGCATGCTATTTCTGGCATGAGTTCCATAGGTTCGCCACCACTGCTCTAAATAATGCTACACAGGTACACTGAGTTTCAGGATACATTTAAACAACTGAAAAGATTGTGTTGGTAGGTTGTTAGTTGTGCATAGAGAAGCAGTTGGTACAATTTATTTATATGTCAATACTGCTGGAAGAACATGACAAAACACTAATATTGTATAATATAATTGAAGATACTGGTTATCATTTTCAAAGAACTGTCTGATTCATGGCCTGGGTATTTTCAAGACCATCCTCTCTGAAGTAGATTTCCAATCCAGTAAAATCAGGTAAATAAGTTTTGCTGAAGGTCCTATACCTGAGGGAATTCCACCTGCAGGGACCCCACAAATATGTCTTCTCACTGTAAACCCTTCTTCTATAGATAGCTTGCTCTTATACATTCTCACTGCTGGATTCCTTTTGTAGGACTAATGAAACCAAGTTCTTTGATAGAACATTATCAGGTCATTAAGATCTGAATTTCCCCAAACAGATGGTTACCATTATTGTTTTTTTCTTCTTGGTTCCTTATCATGGTACATCTGTTTAAATTTCTTCTATATGCCATTAAAACACAAGAACTTTCCATCTTTTGCATCTACTGACAAAGTTTTGAATATATACTGTGACTATTATGCACTTGAAATCAGCTTAAAATATTTTAATTAAGAACTGAACTGAGCTGAATCAAACTACGCTAAATAATGGCACTGATACCAAAGGCATTTAAAATTTAAAATATTTCTATATCAATTTTTAATTAAAAATTATCAATTAAATTATTTGTTTTTAACAAAATTAGTAATCCCAAACCATTTCTTGAAATCATTTCCTTTCTCTTTCCACTTATAGTATAATGCTTATTGTTTTACTGTCATACTTAAAAGTCACCACATTACAGTATAGTTTAGGCATAATCAATCCAGTTGAACATTCTAGAAATTAATGAGAATAATTTCCAAGTAGTTTTACAAAACACTGTAAATTTAATTATCTATACTCACTGTTAGAAAAGGATGTCTAGTGTTTTTCAATACTCTACTTTCTGTAAGTGTGTGAGCCACTTCATCCTTAAAAATAAAAAATGCAATATTAAAATTAGCAATTTTAGAACAAAAAACCAGATCAAAATATTATTGTAAAAATGCAAGAGGTTTCTGGAATATCATACACTAATTAAAAAGATAGAGGAAACACGATATTCAAAAGCTTCAAAAGGATACATCATACATGATATTTTGTTCACATCAAACCTATAACAAACAATACTGGTGCAACATTATGATAAAATAATTTTCATCTCCCATACTATTGAATTATGGAATCCAGTATTTATTGTTGAGAAAATTATGCAATGTTTCCTTGAATAATCACTTTTTAAATATAAAAGTATACAAAGAGATGCAAAATCTTTTGCGAGTCTTCTGATCTGAAGTGGGTCATTATGAGTTCTAGACTAAAGTTAGAATAGTCTACCAAGGGTTGGCCTCTTTTGGTATGTTTTGAGAGCAAAACATTCTCATATTGTAGTATTTTATGTATCTCTAAAATGTGCCACCACAGAAATATTATAATTAAGATTTGGAGCATGAATACTGTAGACTACGGCTGCTATGACACATATACAGTAAAGTATTCATCAGAAATGACAATGTTGTACAACATCTACTGAATCTGTAGGGACGGGTCATAATTAATCAGCAAAAAGTATCTTTGAATATAATTTGATACAGTTCAGATGTTGTACAACATCTACTGAATCTGTAGGGACGGGTCCTAATTAATCAGCAAAAAGTATCTTTGAATATAATTTGATACAGTTCAGTCCCAATATCTGACATGTTAAAAAAATCAGACAGGTAAGGTGAAAAAGCTCTGTCTGAAATCCTGGTGAACTGCTAGCAAGAGTCAACTATTCTGCAACACATAGTCACAGACTAATTTTATATGGGCAGTTGGTGTCACGGTATACTAACTGTGCATTCTTTGCTTCATTCTGAGCTTGGCTACTTTCTTGCAGCCATTTCATTACCCAAACTAGGTAAAATCATCAGTTTTAGTAAAGAATGGGGTTTGCTCTCAGTTTATATTCTAGTGGCTTGTCCAGTCAGTGTTCATGGGAGTGGTCTTAAGAGGTTCTTTAGTTGGACTGTTGGCTGTTTATTATTATATTAAATGTATACCCAGATGCAATTACTTTATAGAATTACATGACAGGACTGTGGAAGGGGAGGGAAGGAGGGCGGAATCTGAATTTCTGGGAAAGAACAGCTCCTACATTGTGATGAATCCTATTTCCAGCCTCCATTCAACCAGCAGACTTATATTTAAGATAAAAGTTAAGAAGATAATATAAAATATTCTTGTTAACTTTAAAATTTGGGTGTGCCTGATTAAAACCTTTATATCACAATATAAAGAAGTTTAAGAATACTTCTTTAATCTTACTTTTTAAGATTAAATATTTTATCTTATAGATACTTTAGTCCAATAAGATTTATAGGAGTGAAAACAAGCTATTTTCACAAATATCTATATTTACAACTAAATTATATTAAATACATAAACATACCTTTGCAATAATAACTTCCTTTTTTAAAATTTTCATAGCATAATATTTCCCACTCGCTTTCTCTCGGACCAGAATAACTTTGCCAAAAGTGCCTTTGCCAAGTAGTTTTAAGTAATCAAAATCATTCATTGTCTGTATGAAGTATAAGATAAAAAATTAATGGAATTTACAGCTTGCAGATATTGTGTTCATTAAAATATTGTTGTCCATTATTAAAGTCTATGGTAATCAAGAAACAAGTACTTCTTTACAAATCAGTGTGGTATGATTCCAAATTCTGATCTCATTCTATTATTACTATCTACAGAATAAGCATGTACACATTTGAAAAGTCAGTACACCAACACGTCAATGATCCTACATAGTATATACAATTATATAGCTACAGAACATAGAGAAGAATAATTATTAGATTTATCAAAATGTTTTGTAACTCTCACATTTAGAAAGATCATCAACTACAGAGAAATATGGGAATTTAAAAACCTTTAGTAGGGCCATACTTTTGGCTCTGAAGCTTCACATGAAAATTTCCTATGCCAAAATTTAGATGGACTTTAAATCCACAAATATTACAAGAACAAGAATTTATTGATAAATGCAAAAATGATATGAC
>JAEANM010008535.1:0-16945 GCA_017656035.1 Myanophis thanlyinensis | reverse complement strand
AAAAACAAAAAACAAAAAACCAACCAGGCATATGTAGTATTGAAAGTGCTTGTTTAGCAGCCAGGGCACCATGGGTTTTAATCCTGCCTTAGGCTTGGTGACTTTAGGCCAGTCACCCTCTCTCAGTCCAACCCACATCACAGGGTTATTGTCGTGGGGCAAATAGGAGGAGGAGAGAATATTAGATATGTTTACCATCTTGAGTTACTTCTAAGGTAATGAAGGCAGGTTAAAAATATCTTAAAAAAGCAAATCCAGTCGACCACTACTTCAGCAGAGTGTTACATTTAAATTTACCAACCAAGAAATCAATTTAACACAAAATAGTTTGTCCTGGAAGCGACTGCCTGCAAAGGCGCCTGGATTGGGGCTGAAAGGCGCAAGTGGAAGCAGTACGCTCCGCCCCATATTTGGGTAGACCAGGTTGCCCTGATAGACTGGCCACACGGGAAAAACAGTTCAGCAGTTCAAACTAGTGGTTAGTGGTGCTTTGCAACCCAGACATTCTAGTTTTATTTTAAAATGGGTAAAATTTCAAGGTATTGCCAAATCTTTCAAGAGTTTCATTTTCACTTGAAATCAGATAAATTCTAAGACTCTGATCCGAATCTTGCAAGGTCTCAGGATATTGTGATGATCTCCGAAAATTTTGGTAACTAGCCAAGACCTTGCCATTTTATTTACTTAAAGCTTCATACTTAATTGATGTTCTAGTGCAGTGGTGGGAAACTATGGCCCTTTTATGATTTGTGGACTTCAATTCCCAGAAGTCTTACAATTGAAGTTTATAACACTGGAAGTTATTTAAGTTGGGAAGACAAGCTGAATTCACACACTTGTAAGATGTCTTCAGGGAGATTCTGGAATTCAGCTCAGCTGCAGAATGGCTATGGGGGGGGGAGGGGGGGAGAAAGGTTTTGTGCTTTTGGCTATTTTGTCCAATTGGGATGCAGTTTAACACAGCGAGCCTTATTTTTGAATATAGATAGAAAGGATGGTTGCATTTGGTTGCCAGAGGGGAATACAGGTGCTGAGAGAGGATTGGAAAGTACAAAGATTGTTTTTAAAATGGAATGGGGGAAAACTAGGAATTCCTATTTCCTTCAGAGATAGAAAAAGTGAAAGAGATGGTTGGAAAGTACTGATGGTCCTCGACTTATGACCACAATTGAACCCCACATTTATGTTGCTAAGTGAGACATTTGTTAAGTGAGTTTTGCCCCATTTTACGACTTTGCTTGCCACAATTGTTAAGTGAATCACTTCCATTGTTAACTTAATAACATGTTTGCTAAGTGAATCTGGTTTCCCCATTGACTTTGCTTGTCAGAAGGTCACAAAATGGTGAACACATGACCACAGGATACCGCAAGGGTTATACATATGAACTAGTTGCCAAGCATCTGAATTTTGATCACATGACTACAGGGATACCGCAATGGTCCTAAGTGTGAAAAATGGTCATAAGTCACTTTTTCCCATGCCATTGTACCTTTGAACGGTCGCTAAATGAACTGTTGCAAATCGAGGACTACCTGTAAGAGATGATGCAGTGGATCTTGCATTGAGTCAGGTGACTCTATGGCCTCTTTCAGTTTACAATTCTGAGATAGAAATGGGGGAAAAGCTCACAAAATGGCAAGGCTTTGTTGCCTGGCTAATACGCAGGAGACAAGATGAGCAGCACTTGTTTGGTGGCAAAGACAAACCCCATAATTAAAGGCCTATGCAAAGAGGGAACAGGAACTGACTAATTAAGGGTGTGCCATCAGGTATGCCACTGATTTTGGGGCAGTAGAGGATGCAGCATATTCAAATGTCGGCAACTAAAAAGCAGATACTGACATATAACATTAGAGTCAGGTGCTGTGGAGTGCCCCTTTGCTTCCCCGCAAGGGATAAGTGGTTCTGCCATGTTATTTAGAGATTTCAGTTTCTTGGAGTGAGGGAAATGTGGAATGCAATGGGTTGGTGACACTGTCATTTGGATTATTCCTGTATCTAAAGAAATCAAATTATTACCTCTTTCAGGGAAAGTGCATTGGCATGGAAGCAAACTGTAATTTCTACTTCCCTCCCTCTTTATATGTATAAATATATATATTTGTTTTCGTAGATTTTCACAGGTACAGGTATGCAGGTCTAGGTGTATTCAGGTCTTTTCCCATGTAAGATTGAGAGTATCTTCACGATGTTTCGGTGACTAGCACGAAGCAGAAGGCACCAGCCTGAGGATGGCGAGTGGGACCTCGCCGAAATGTCGTGAAGATACTCTCAATCTTACACGAGAAAAGACCTGAACACACCTAGACCTGCAAATATATATTTTTTTTTCTGTGGATATATATATATATATTCTTCTGCAATATATATTCTTCTGTGGAGGAATTCTAATTAGATCAGCATTTAATGGCATGGAAAAATGATTTCTCAGTCTGTCTAATACGGAGAGATTCTTTTCTGTTCTTCCCCAGGGAACTCTCTGCGAAGACTGGATGGCAGTTCACTGCTGCTGGCCTTGTGCAATCTGTCAAATGGCTCGAGAAATGAGGAGAAGGCCTCTGTTCCAGGTCTACAAAATGCATCGATCCCCTCCTCCTTCTCTTCTTCTAGCCAAAGAGGCACTTGTTTAAAAACGCTCTCCCCCTTGACTCCAGAGGTCCCTTTAAAGGCAAAAAGATATTCCATGTTCGCTCCAACCGCGATAGTTTGAAGTGCCATCAGGCCTCTGGAGTTTGACAGCACAATAGATGCGGTCCGTTCTGCTTGCTTTGCATCATATTTCTCCTTATGGCTTTATCCATCTGCATTGTCAGGACACCTGAAGTATTCTGACATTTTGTCCTTTCGTAGGAAGCACGGCTCAGCTTTCAAGCACAACGGGTTAAATTAATGCAGGTTTTCTTCTTCAGTCCTTGCACATCCCTGCAGGCAATTATGCTTGACATATGACCAGAAGCAAACTCTTCCTCTCTGACAATTTATTAACCAATCATCAGCAGATGAGTTTAAATGGTGCCCATCATGAACTGGGGCTGCTGTCCATGAATCAGACTGTTTGTTTCCGAAACGTGGCAGACATTTCATTTTGGCCAACCTTTTGTTCTGCTTCCAAGAATCAGAAGTGGACATGTTCTTAGGATGCATTTTCCTGAAATAGCCAGAAGTTCCAGCAATGTGCAAGTCTTTAAGTCAGCAGTCCACAATCATGGGGTGCAGATGGCATATTAAAAATGTGGTCTCTCTTCCAAAAATGGCTGCAGGGCATTATTAGCTTATTCACAGATTGGATTCAATGAGTGTCATGACTTCAACCTATTAAAAGCATCCATTTATCATTAACATTTTCCTTTGTCCTTTTCTGGGGAAAGGGGGATACTTCTAAAGATGGCTCTAGAATGTATCCCACCATCTCTTTTGTTTCCTAAAACCGATTATGAGGTTCATGGGGGAGGGGCACACAGGTGTGCCAAAGCAGTTATCTTTTATTTGAGCTATTCCAGTTTTTCTTCCTTTTTTGTTAATGGAAAAAAAATGGCACCCGAAGCTTGGAAAGTATCAAAGGAAGTTTCTGACCACTGAGGGAGGTGGATGGGGGTGGGGTGGAGCTGGCATTAGTTTGGGAACTCAAGTTTGGGGCAGATTATATCTCAATGACATGGCAAGTTGGAATTCTTTTCTGAATGTCAGATGCAATGTGGTCACATTGAAACAGGCAGCAAAGCTATGTGTCGCTTTTAGTACTAAGGAGTATGGATGGGACCTTGGTATGCCCCTAAGGATGAATTATGGATTGAAAGTTATTTTCTGCTGTAAAGGACAAGAAGGCCATTCTGATATCATCATTTGGCCAGCAGCTAAAGTTTTGTTTTCTTTTTAAAAGGGAAGACTTTTGCTATCAACATTAGCATAATTCCAATGAGTCTTTTATTCAGTAAGCAATTTTACTGAAAATGAGACACAAACCCATCAGGCAAATCAACCAATAGTATTTTGATTTGAATTAGGTTTTTGGTTGTTCTGATGATATGATGATAGTTGTCCCCAGCTTGGGGATGACGCCATTATAAATTCCATCTACATTTTGAATAGACAAGACTGCTGGTTTGAAAGAGGGGTCAAAGAGACCATCTATGGGGGAGAGATATGACATCATCTATCTTCAGTCTACAACACAGCAATTCCATGCCCATTTGCACTAAAGTGACCCTGAGGCAGTGGTGGGATTCAGCCAGTTCACACCAGTTCGGTAGAACTGATACCTAATTTTTTGCAGAGTTTGGTGAACTGATTAGATGTGTTTTGGAAAATCTGTGTTTTCTGGAACACATCTGGTTTTTGTTCAACTTCCCTCCAGGTAGGAAAAAAAAAACCTCTCCCAAAAAGTCCAAGAGAGGAGTGACAGAAACCTTTGATTATGTCACTCAGGCAAAAACTGTCTCAGATGACAGAGGGGGGTCTGCACGTAAGGCGGTAGCCCAAGGCCAAAGCACTGATGGAGTGCCAGAGGGTTGGGGAGGGTGCTGAAGCCTACAGTGAGTCCTGCCTACACTGCCCATGCCGGCTGCCCCTTCCTGGCCAGAGCTGGAATGCCACTGCGTTTAAGTGCCAGTAGATGCCGGCCTTCCCTCCAGGGGGCCTGGGCAGCTGCTGGAGAGAGACGGGCCCATTTTAGCGCCTGGTGCCCAGATGCTCTCGCTTCCCCCAAGCATTTCTTTGCCTATCTGATTTCCAGGCTCCGTTGCATTTCTCTGTTGTGTTTTTCACCGTTGTGTACAGGGAAAGAAAAGTTTGCAGGACTGAAAAAAAAAATCAATTCCAACGAGAAAAAAAAAAGGTCTCACAAAGTTGGAATTGATTGATTGAACTTATATTTTTTTTAGTGCCACAAACTTGTTTCTCTGCACACGATGGCGAGAAACATGACAGAGAAATGCGATGGAGCTGGAAATCATGTAGGCAAAGACATACTTTGGGGAAGTGAGGGCATTTGGGGGATGGTGGGTGGGGCAAACTCCCTGGTGTGGTGCTGCACTGCAGTGGAGAAATGGGCAATGGAGTGGACGGTGCGAGGGAAGGAGGAGGCCGATTTCCCACTTTCTTCTCTTTGCTCCTCCTTCCGGCTGCTCAATTTCCCATTTCTCCATTGCAGTGCAACACCCCAGGATCCACTTTGATGTGTGTGTGTGTGCTATTCAGTTAACCAGTTTGCTCAGAGTCAGATTGGCTGTTGTGGGAGGCTCCTCCTGCATGTATGGTGGAGCTGCAGGATGGGGATGGGTCACGCCTCCCACAATAACCAATCTGACCCTGGGCAAACCGGTTATTAAATTATTTGAATCCCACCACTGCCCTGAGGATACATATAAACCTCCAGGTGGACTCAATGACTCTAAAAGAATGCAGTTGGTCAGCTGTCTGCTAGGAATATAAATTCTTCCATTCCTCACCATCCAGTCAGCAATGAAGAAGCTTCTTGGATGAGAAGTGAAACATCTTCAAAGAAAAACAAGGAAGTCCGGTTGCCTCTTGAAAAAGCATAAATCACATCATTTCCTGGTGGTTCAGGAAGGGGGAGGGAAGAGAGGAAGTTCTGTAATAGTCACCCAACACATTAATCCAGAGGTACCCATTACCTCATAAAATAATAAATGAATGAATTCCTCCAAGGAATTCTACTAGCATGAATACTATTTCTATGGAGATCAATAGCTGCAACTTCAACTTTCTCTATCCACAACATGGAAGCGAGTTGACTAGGACAGGGCAATTTCTGAAGCCCCTCTTCTGAGGAGGCCAGCTACTCTTATTCTACTATGTGCAAATAGTTATGAGAGGTAGGCAGTGGCAGCCAAGCTTTCCTCCTGCTGGATAGAGTTTGAAGTCACCTGCTCCAACTTGGATGGCAGCAGCTGCCTGGAAAGATGAGGGGAAGGGACTTCACCCAAAGCAGGGAGCTTCACACATGCTTGGTTCTTGTTGTAGGGAGATTCTTGGTCTCGACCCTGCTGGCCTTGTATTGTTTACCCATCCATTAGGTGCAACACTGTCTCCTTCCCTCCTGATTTCCATGGGAGTCAGAATTCTGCGGTTGCCGACTGCCGACCCTTCAAGCTTTTTTGCCTACCTATACATAAAATAGAATACAGAATAACAGAGTTTGGAGGTCTTTTAGTAACCCAACCCCCTGCTCAAGCAGGAGACACTATATGATTCCTGACAAATGGCTGGTCCAGTCTCTTCTTAAAAGCATCCAGTGATGGAGCACCCACAACTTCCAGCCGTTCCACTGATTAATTGTTCTCACTGTCAGGAATTTTCTCCTTAGTTCTAGGTTGGATCTCTTTTTGATACAATTCTATCCTTTACTACTTGTTCTGCCTTCAGGTGTTCTGAAGAATAGGTCACCTCCCTCTTCTCAGTGACAGTTGTCTTCTCTGCACTGTTTCTAGAGTCTCAAAATCTTTTGTGTGTTGTGTTGACCAAAATTCGACACAAAACTTTTCCAAGTTTGGTCTTATTAGTGCAGTATAAAGTGGTACTAACACTTCACCTGAACTTGATACTATCCCTTTGTTGATGCAGCCTAGGGCTACATTGGATTTTATATTTAAATAATTTTTAATTTTAAGTTGACACTTACGACCTGCCTCAGATTTGACTGTGATGCCTACTGGCCCCCTCCCCCAAATTCATGCACTATGCTCAATCTACCAAAAATAATTTTGGATAAGTATCCTGCTTCTTTATGACTTAGTGCAAGGCATGGACTAAGGCTGTTAGAGGTTCTTTCCATCTAAGACATGGAAATTACATGAAGTAGGCTTTCCTCTCTGTGACATAAACCTCCCACATGACAAATGTGACATTCTTCATCCATCTTAAAAAACAAACATAGAATGACATTTTGCATAGAATGACATAGAATGGAATTCAGCATGTAGTCCCTTTAGTTAGATCAACATTATTTTTTTGCAAGTTTCCAGGAGTCTAATTAGGAATGACATTGAGTGTGTGGTTTGCCTTCGTAATTTTTTCCACAGTAGATAGCAATTGATTTCTGAACATTTCTGTGGAAATAATTTGACTCAGATCCATAGGGGGCAGCTGCAAAGCAAAGTAACAAGTGCTTTGCTTCATTGCATATCCTGGTACAAATGTTTTCTGAACTTGCTTTGAGGATCTCCAGAGGGCCAGAGCTATGCCAAGCCTTGGAATAGTTGCTTCATGACTCGGAGGAGCAAATCTCACAGGCCTTCAGATCAGGTTCATGGGATGTGCAGATAGCAGCTTTAGCTCTTTCTTCTGGTATCATGATCTTAATGAACTTTACTCCTCCCAGAGGTATTTTAGACTGGAAGAAAGTTCCTATTAGTGTGAATAATTCTTTTTTTTCCTTTTTGGGTGCCCTCAAGTCAGTGTTGACTCCTGGTGACTGCCTGGACAAGTCCCTGCAATTTTCTTGTAAGAGTTAAGAAGTGGTTGCTATTGCTTGCTTCGTAGGGCTGAGAGAGAGGGGACTGGCCCCAAGTTACCCAACTGGTTTTGTGTCGAAGATGGGTCTAGAACTCTTGGTCTTCTAGTTTATAGACTGGTATCTTTAAACACTATGCCAAATTGGCTTCATTGAACAATCCTACTGCATTATTATGGTTTGTCATACAGTTAGCCAGATGTTCAGACTGGATTTGGCATTTTAATTCACAAATTGAGTCCTTCTCCAGGACCTGGGATAAGTAGATATTGATATTTGATGGTGTTAGTGGTGTGGTCACAGGATGTAAGCTCTTCTGAGTAAAGCTACCTTTTGCAATTGACTGATGGTGAATTTTTCAATGCAAATGATATTCGGGTGGTGCTTTGGTTGTTTTGGTATTGCACCCAAGGCACCTATTACTATTGGTCTTTTATTTCTATCAGCAAGTCTTTGTATCTCCCCACCCCAGTTCTTTCTATTCTTTTCTGCTACCATGTGTTCTGTCCAGACTTTTATTTTTGTCTTTCTTATCAACAATTGTTAAATCTGGACTGTTATGTGGCAGATACTTGTCTATTTTGTTTCATGCATTTGGCTGATGCACACAGCCTGATCACACTCCTCTTGATCTTCTGGATCTTTTCATGAAGTGAAAAATGAAGGTAAAATAAATGTTTAGTGGGTCAGCCTTATAATTTTGTTGAAACTGATTGAAACAAAGTAGAGATTTATTAAATAATTGCATTATTTAATGTGAAGCTTTATTTGCCCTGTCTTTTTATTGTTAATGTTGTCAACCTTTTATGATGACACTGTGATAGAAAAGATCTGACCAAAGAATCTCAGGAAGTATAGCCTCTTGCCATCAGTGATTCTTCCAATTAGGTGCTCTTGTTTTCTGACTGATGAAGATATCTGTGTCCCTCAAAAACTTTCATACCCTTTATATGACAAAACTTGCCTCTGTATAAGACACATTCTTATTATTTTTCTCTTTCATTTCACTCTATCTGACATTTCCACAGTTTGATGCTTTCTGGAGGCATTAAATTATACTGTACATAATACTAGCCTTGTTGAGTGTATTGCCCGAGGATGATGAGAATTGTTGAGATGCTAGCTGATGATGACTGACCTGTTGCAATATAGTTTGGCATGAAAAGCAGTGAAATTGGTAAAACAGGGCATAAAGATTAGCTCTTATTATTAATGAGGGACAGATGCCAAATCATGCAAACTGCAGTGATATAGAAACCCTTATATCCAGAACATTGGAGAAAAACAATTTAAATTTCATTGCAGAGAGGAGATACATCGATGTGTGGAAAATATCTGAGATGTGTTAAATTGTTAAATCTGGAGTGTTATGTAGCAGGTACTTGTCTATTTTGTTTCATGCATATGGCTGACACACAAGTCACCCTTAAGATTCCTTGTGGAAGAAACGTTTAAGGAGGAGCACAAACATTGACGAGTGTTCCAGGCATGTTGGGGGCGCTGGACTAAATTGGATTGTTCCATGTTCCTATTAAATGAATATGAAATTTAATTAAAATAATAGAATGGAAAACATTGAGATCAAAGTGGAAAGGGTAGCACAGTCACCATCTTATCACCCTTTCTCACCAAGTCCATGCCTTATTACCTTTCCTTTTTTCCCCTCCTCCCTGTACCATCCTGAAGACAAAGTGGTTATTAAGTAAGACAGTGGGTGTATTTTGCAAGCTTTAAAAAAAGGATCCATCACTGCAAAACATGTCCACCCCCATTTTGTACTCCTCTCATCCATCTTGCTCTATTTTGGTCTTCATAAGAAACCTATTACCATGGCATCAAAGCACTGAAACCTCCTCCACAGCCAACCTGCTTTAGACATCTTCTGCCCTAAATCAAAAGAGTTTTGTGTTGTTCAACAAAAAACACCAACTTCATCCTTGTTTTTCTATCTTGTCTTCCTGCTCTTAAATTTGTGTACATCTGTGTATCCCAACCCACATTTTCCTTTCAGACCCATCCAGATGCTTCTTTTGTTATCACACAGCAAGGAACATATTCTAAAAGTGTTTTATGAAACTGAAGAAAAATGAATGATGTTAATAACAATAGCACTTAGACTTATATACTGCTTCATAATGCTTTACAGCCATCTTTAAGTAGTTTACAGAGTCAGCATATTGCCCCCAACAACCTTGGTCCTCATTTTATCAACCTCAGAAGGATGGAAGGATGAGTTAACCTTGAGCCGGTGAGAATCGAACTCCTGGCAGTTGGCAGAATTAGACTGCAATACTGCATTCTAACCACTGCACCATCACAGTTCTTAACCTAGATTCAGCATTATGTGGATTATTCTGATTGTAGAAATTGGCATTTAAATATATTAAGATATATAGCAATAGCACTTAGACTTATATACCGCTTCATAGTCCTTTCCAGCCCTCTCTAAGGAGTTTACAGAGTCAGCATATTGCCCCCAACAATCTGGGTCCTCATTTTACCCACCTAGGAAGGATGGAAGGCTGAGTCAACCTTGAGCCGGTGAGAATCAAACTGGCAGACAGCAGAAGTAGCCTGCAGTACTGCACTATAACCACTGCGGAGTAGTGGGGAGGAAGAAAGTACCGTATTCTCAAATCTGGTGCTTACGTGAATGGAAACAAAATATTAAACAATAGGAAAGGCTGGATTAGTTGGATCTATTTGCAGCTGAGAGCTGGAGATAGAGTGGATTGTACTATCCATTATGGAAAGAGATTGAATCAACTGAGAATCTGAACTGCACAGTCAGGGAAGAAAGTGCTGACATCTCTGAAAATACCAGTCTAACTGGTCCGAAGTATGCTATGTAGAGACAGACAAAGTAAACTTTTCAGAGAAGGAAAAGTGATAAAAGTGCAGACTTATTTACTTCTCTAAGAACATCTATTAGTTTTTGTGGTGGATGGATTTATAGGTGCAGAAAGTTTGTGCTTGCAAAATTGAATGCCAACATTCCAACGCAGTGTAGCATAGAGATCCCATGACTTCATAGATGACCAGGACAATGCCAAGGCCATGGGAGGAACCATGCAGTACACCTGTCAGAAGCAGGTTGAAAGCTACAAAACCGACATGCTCTTAGGTGCTGGTTTCATGACCATAACATTATTATTTGTTTCCTGTGGATATTATCCATATATATCAGAAATGTTTAAATCAGTCGGCTGACTGATTAGCGATGTCCTTTACCTGCATTCATTAGAAATGAGGCCAAGCATGCTAGGACTGTTCACTGTTTAGTGATGAGCCTGAGAGTTGATTCTCTCAGAAATTTCCCATAGAATCACTTTCAACCAGAGGTGAAATTCAGCAGGTTCTAGCAGGTTCGCTAGAACCAGTAGTAAATTTTCTAAGCACTTTGGAGAACCGGTTGTTAGAAGAAATCTCCTTTTGTTTTTTTCCCACTTTACAGGGTTAATCCTGTAAGAAAGACAGGAAAAAAAACATTCTGCTGTTGTTTCTAGCCTCATCTTTATTGCCCTGCTTACAGAAACTGCCCACCCAGTTACATGACTCCCCCCAGCCATGCCCATGAAGCCACGCCCACAGAACCAGTAGTAAAAAAATTGAATTCCACCACTGCTTTCAACTCTGAATGTATTTCAGCCAAGCTGCTGCAAATCCTTCTACTAGCAAAGTCTTTAAGGATCTCCTCCCATTCCCTGCATCCATGGAGCAAAATATAAACTTCTAATCTAATAGAAGACGAGAACAGCTTCACTAGTTGTATTTGGAACCAATAGCTGCTCAGGCGGTATCATATTGGTACAAAAATAATAATTAAAAGATAACTGTTGAACTCAATGGCAATGAATTTCTTGGTCCCAAGACTTCTTTAGCTTGGTCAATCACAATCCACTCCCAGGCAACACATGCCAGATGGTCCTCTTCTCTGCAACCAATATATACTGGATAGTCTTCCTGAGTGAAAAATGCAGCTACTTGTGGTACCCATTTGCCAAGCTGTTGAAATCCTGTGCCTTCTTTCCTTTAGCTCCTGTTCACAAGTGGTCATTCCATCTTCCTTGACTGAAAGCCTTTCCTCTTATCTATTTTCTTAAGATGTTTCTTAGGAGTAAACTTTCCATCTCTCCCTTCACTTGAAAATTTTGGTTCATCCTTTTCTTTCTTCCAAGTTAATTTCTGCTCTTGTTCTAACTCGCCCACCCTCCCCACCCTGTGTAACTATCAGTGTATAATGGAAATATCTTTAACTCACAACTTCACAGCTTATATATATTTTCTCCCTAAATCTGAAAGTTTTTTTTTTATTCTCAACTCTTTGGAGACAATATCCTCTTTTTTTTGGGGGGGGGGGGGAGAGCCCCAATTCTGATTTTCTCATAGATTCTACACTATCTGCCTACAAGCTCCTTATCTCTTCAACTGTATTCCTGTTTATCTTAACATCTGGGGATCCTGTTTCTTCTTCTGGCTCCTTTTAGTTTCATCACCCTGCATCCAGTTAATTATTAGCACCCAGTTAATTTTCTAGCTTCTCGTGGCAACCCTCTGCAATCTGTCTGAGATTTATTCATTTCCCAACTCTACAGATACACTCTGAGCTGCATATACTTGACAAATATGTCCTGACAACAACTCTTTTGCTTCTAGGTTCCCACAATGTTGACTTCATCTTGTCATTAGATCATGAATTATACATCTTAAAGTTGTTTTTAGCTAAACTAGGATTATAGTTCTGTCACTGTCCAAAGGCTGTCACAGATGTGTTAGGGTTTGACACCCATTATTTGGAGGCTAGTCAGGAGACTACTAACACTTGAATCAGAGGCAATAGAGGCAGGAAAGACAACGGAAAGGAGGACACTTAATTTCACACTGGCCTCATTTTCTGCCAACTCATGAGGTGGAGAGCGCTTCAACTCACTAGTGGGGAAAGACCCTATGGCTTGTTTTCATGCTAAAGATAGATGTTGCATCAATGCAGTGGCAGGAAAAGAAAATGTGACCAAGTGTCTTGTGGGTTACATTGTTCCCATCCACAAAACTTAGGTGATTAGGTGTACAGCAGACAAGAGTTAAAACACATGTAATTTGTTTATCCAAATTGGATATTTTAAATTATTTAACCTGAGCTGATTATTTCTCCACATTTGTTCCTTGATATTCTAGAAAATATTGGCCTAAAAATGAAAGGTCTTCCATTATATTACTTAGCATTTGACACAGTTATCTAACAGTCGAGGTGGCTAGCGTGGGATTCGTAGTGATTTTTTTGGCTAGGCACATTTGGTGTTTATGTTTTGATCTTTGCTTTAGGAGTTCTCAAAGTACCTGCCATTTGAGGGAGCTTACAGTAGTTTCTTAACATCCTGAAAACTAAGTCCTGAGGGGATTCTTTGAAATCTCTTAGCAAGCCTGGATAAACTATGGTCACAGAGGAAGTTTAGCATGGTTGTCTTCCATTGTTTTATTTTAACCCTTCATCTTACCGTAAGAATGGTTCTGATGATACTTTTCCGCCTTGTACTACAACTGGAGGCTAATTTTGACAAATAGTTACTTTACTATGCTTGGATGGATTTTCTGAAGGCCTTAAAATGCCGCCTGTCTCATTAGTTTCCCTCTTTCTGTTTGGAGCAGAAGCTAAACTGCCTTTCTCTTGTTTAAGCATTAAGGACATATTTTGGGGAAATTTGGAAGCCAAGTGCCTAAGACCATAGGATGTAAATGGATGGGTCTGGGATATTATCTTTTCTTTCATTTTTGGAGTGGAATATTTCTGCAGAAAAGAAAATTCATTTTTGGAGGAAAACCTTGTCACATACTAAATTTTGGTGGTGGAACTGGAAGATCACAAAAATACATTTCAGCGATATAGGAGATACAAGTCCATTGTGATCATCAAGCAAATAACCCATGATTATTAACTGAGACATTTGTGTCTGCAACTTGCAATTTTACTGCCAGCTTCTCCAATGACTCGGATAGTTGGAAAGTAGCCGTGAAGCATAAGGCAAATAGTGATCCTGCGACTGCAGAGTGCTTCCTCAATTATAAGTAGACCACAAGATAGAGGCATATAAATTTGATAAATAAATAAATAAATACCACCCAGCTGCAAAGCAGCCAAATACTGAGTCCTAGTGGTGCAGTTCTCGTAATTAATTATTGCAAGCAAACTCTGCCCACAACCTGTAGTTCGAGACTGATGGGCTTGAGATTGTCTCAGCTTTCCATCCTTCTGAGGCTGATAAAATGGGGACCCAGATTTGTTGGGGGCAATGTACTGACATTGTAGACTGCCCAGAGAGTGCGGTTAAGCATGACGGGGCAGTATATAAGCCTAAGTGCTGTTGCTATTGCTAAATCTTAATCTCTTGATAACGGGGGCACAGTCATTTGAAGAATGATTGTAAGTTTACATTTTCAGCGTTGGCGTAACTTCAAATACTTGCAGGGTGGTTCTTGAATATGATGATTCCTACTTCCACTGTAAGAAAGGAGAACTCAGTGAGGGCTACGATACCTGTAATGCAGTCAGTCACTTAACTTGTATGACAAATCGTTCCTTACATTGATCAAGCAGCTGCTAAAATGCCAGTAATCCATTCTCTGCATAATTTTCAGGATTCAGTTAAATGCTGCCTGATTCTGAATCAAAATTACTACTTGTTGAAGCTAGTATCTGCCTAGAGCAATACTTATATGATGGCATAAAGGAATGATCTAGGGAGACAGGAAGAAGGTCCTCAGGTGGGAGAAAAGCATGGGAGCATTTCAGAAGAGACCCTCTCTAGTTTTCTTAAAGCTAAAAAAAGGGGGGGGGGAGAATTTCCTTCTGAAATACTTTCCACCCTTCCCCCCAACTGCTGACTAAGCTGCCTCTTATCAGACTGTTGCCTAAACTGTAGCTCTTCCTTCTGTCTCCCAAGGCCATTCTCACATTTCTTCACAACCTAAGACTTGGGACCTCCCTATTTGAAAGGTCAATGCTTTCAATGAAAGCAATCCTTTCCTGGTTTAACAAAATACCATTTGCTCTTTTCTAAACTGCCATTCTAAAGCAGGTTGCCATCATTCTGCTGCCTGGTAAATCTCAATCCCATTATTGGGAAGTGGCCTAGAGTCTTTGAAAGAGACTCTCCACCACCATCACTGTTTGATGCTCACCAATTGCAACAGACTGTATTGCACACCATTCAATTCCGAGTGTTTTTGCCTAACATTTCAAAATCCTGCTATCTGTGCTGGATGTTCTCAGTTTTCCTTGATTTGAAATCAAGTGTTGGCTTCAGCTTGAATGCATTGATCTATATGGCTATTTTCCCTTCATTCCATATGCCTTAGATATGAAAGTACTTTCCATGCATCCTGTATTGCTGCCAATAAAGCTGCCAGTTGCTGCCCCTTTAAAGCCATATCACAGGGGTCGGAACGTATGGCTTGTGAGCCAGGTGTGGCTCTTTTGAGAATTTCATCTGGCTCACCAGATGAACCAGTTGATACCATTATGGGGGGAAAAAGGGGGGGGAAGCAGATCTTTTCCCCTGTTCTCCTTTGAGACGAGACAATACCATTCCCATTGCTGGGTGAAGAGGCCCTACGGGTTGAGGAGTGAAAGTGAGTAAGAAGGGGATGTTCCATTGATTGGGTATGGCAGGGGAGTGACGAGAGGCATTTTCATTCAATGGGGGGTGGGGGGAAGAGGTAGAGGGGAGATGGGTGGTACCATGTGGAAGAGGAGGAGGGAAGACTGACTGGCAAGCAATGGAGCCTGTGTGTGTTTATGGGAAGGGAGCAAATTCACCCTCGCCGGGGAGAGTCACAGCGCTGCCCCCTCCTGCCTAGGGGTGAGGGGTGCCCCCTGGCCGGGCCAGGCCAGGCCACCTCCACCCTTGTTCAGGAGAGCAGTGAGTGTGAGAAGGAGAACCAGAGGAGACTCTGCATGGTGCCAGCTCCCCTGGAAACTGCGGGCCATGGGAGGTGAGAAGAGGGGGCAACGCGGTGGTAATGGGTGGGTGGGGAGGGGGGGAGACTCTGAATAACGGCGGTCCTATTTGGGGGAAAGTTTCAGAGTTCGGGGGCTGGTTAAAATACCCGGGGCGGGATGGGGGGTGGGTGACCTAGCGTGGAAAGCGCGTGGGGGATGGAAGAAAGAAGACTCCATAAGGCAGGAGTGGTCGGTGTTAGGTAAAGCGAGGCTGGGTGGGGAGTAATTTTGATTACCCTCCCAGAGCCTTGGGGGGGGGGAGGAGGAGAGGAAGGGAGAAGGTGTGACCACTGGATGTCAGGGAAGAACAAATGGGCGGCAGGGGGGAGTTTGAACATTAATCCTGGCTTATATGGCTCTTACTGAAATAAATTTCCAAATATTTTGCTTTCATGTTTCTCTGAGTCAAAAAGGTTCCCGACCCCTGCCATATCACCTACTATTAAACCAGGAAGGACTATGTCCATCTCCACCTTTTAAAAAGCTCACCTTCGATTCCAAGGTCTATTAAGTAAGGCCTAGGTCATCAATTACAAAGGTAAAGCAACCTGAATAACTCACTGTGCAGATGATGAGTATCACACAAATGGCAAACAACGGCAATCAAACCATTGCAGATATTTTCTGTACCCTCTAGCTGTGTTTGGCAGTTGAGCCAATGCACAGTTGAGGTAGGCAGTGGGTTTAGCTTTTATATAAGCTATAGCACTAGCTCCGAACAGCTGCTTCTGTTGGATTGGAAAGGTTTTCCTTTGTTTTCAAATAATTTCTTTGGAAAATAATTACAGCACCAAATAATGAGCTAAACCTTTCTCTATGCCAAGGCTCCTGCTGCTTAAAGGCAAGTAATCATAAGCCAGTCATGGTTTTGCATCAAGGCTGTCAGATCTTTGGACCAGGAATCTCATTGGATGCAGCCAAACTATCCCTCTGGCTCTGCAAACCCCTTTGTCAATAAATCAGCCACCTCCGGTTTTCCAAAACAGGCACATTAATGTAAATGGATGAAAATTGGTCCCCCGCTTCTCTGTTTCCTATTGCCTTCCCTAGGCTCTGATATGCGAGCCCTAGTTTTTCATTTTTCTAGTTCGCTTTTACAGCTGGCCTCTTCCCACCACTGTTTTCAGCAAGTACAGCATTCGCCAGCAATTCTATCTGCACATTCTCAAGCAATGGTTATTTTTGGCACAAGTGTGTCTCATGAATGTGTATTTGCATTCACATGAAGAAGGCATAAATAGACACCACCCACCCCCTACCCCACCCCACCCCCAACTAATGGTGACTTCTCAGAAGGATTCAGTTTTAGAAAAGAGTTCGGTTAGGCCAGGGGTCTGCAACCTTTAAGACATAAAGAGCCACTTGGACCCGTTTCCGAAGGGAAAAAAAACCTGGGATCCGCAAAACCATTGCGACATTTAAAACAAATATAACACTGCATATATTGTTTCTTACCTTAATGCTATATACAGAAT
>JAEANM010008534.1:3071-16946 GCA_017656035.1 Myanophis thanlyinensis | reverse complement strand
AAAAAGCCTGAAATAGATCTATACCGGTCTCCCTGAATTTTTAAAGTACCAGCAGTAAAAATAATTAACCAATATATGTATATATGTATATATGTATATATACATACACACAAGTTGGTTATATGCTGCCTTCTGCAGTAGGTTGTAAGAAAAAAAATCTGGTTTATACAGAATATAAAACATATGGAAATGGGTGTTTTGATTAGATTGCAAGTGTCAGAGGTGAAAACTTTGGGTAATGGTTTATTAAGAATCTGTGAATATCCTAAGAAGGAAGAGTATTGTGCTGGATTCATGCAAGATAAGAGAAAACAAACAAAATGATCACAAAAGAGATAGAGGTATATTAATAGAAATGAGAGATAGTGAATGTTTCTTTGTAATGATATTTTAATTTTTTCTCCTTGCGTAAAGGCAAACTCTAGTTATTGGTAAATTTTAGCTAGTTATTGCTATTTAATGTTAATTAAATATTGTTTATAAATGTGGCTTGGGTTTGGGGGGGGGGGCTTCAGATTCTGGGAACTTACCAAATTTGATACTTGCACTACTCCAAAGAGACTTGGTGTCAAATATAGAAGTTCTCCTGGATTAACAACTCCTGCTTGAAAAGCAGCGACAGTTGTGGTTGGGAGGACCATCATATAGTTTTGGATTGGAAACCAATGATACTCATTCCTAGACTGGGAGGGTCTACTCTAGGTCACTCACTCATGTCCTGATCATTTCCACAATGAATTACTGTAATGTGTATATGGGACTGCTCAAGGAGAACATCTGGAAATTAAAGCTGGTACAAAATGCAGTGGCATGGGAAGTTATGGTTGTTCCTCATTCAGTGCATGTTACACCTCTGGTTTCTGCTTTGCAATGGTTGCCAGTTCAAACCTGGATTCCATTCAAACTTCTGGTTGTGACCTATAAAGCCTACCTGGCATGGGGCCAGGTTATTTGAAAGAAATTATTTAGCATATAATATGCTATTGTGTCCTTTATCATTGATTTATGCTCTCTGGGAATTCTGGAACTCTGGAAAGAGTTGTAGTTCCAATATGCACCTGGAGCTTGCCAAGCTAGGGACTGCTAATATGAGCGAATGTACATTGTAGAGAGGACATCTTCCTTCAGTTAGTTTGTCCATTTTAAACATGTGTCAAGACAGAACTACAAAAAAACAGCTGCCACCAACAGATTTTGTTATTCGAAAGGATTTCTCTTACCTATAATCCGATCACTTTATGCCTTTCACAAAAGCAAAGGTGATTCTGTCCTTGCAAACTTCTAAGTGATCTCTGACTAATGTAATACAGGTCTTCATTCATAACAGACAGCATAAATTACCACTTTAAATTACCATTTTGACCTTTCCTTGACTAAGGCTACTTGCTTGTGATAGATAACTTCAGATAAGAATTGTAATGCATTTTGTCTAAAAGTATGCTAGAAATTATAATCAGGAATGGAGAATACTTTTGATTCTGGTGTTACGTTCCATAAACATTGCCCTTTTCACATCTGAAACACAATTGCACTACCATTAGGCACGCTGCGTCCTACTCCCATTACCAAGTGAGGTGTAGCTTAATTCTGCAGATCCTATATGAAATGCTGCCGGGATCATATTGGTTTGCCAAAAACATCTATTAACATATAAAAAAAACTTGCACTAAAAGAAATAAGGTATAATCCACTGAGTGACAAGGGAGGCTTCTCTTCTACTGCATATAGAAACAGTAGAGACTATTTTCATTGAGATTATATCAAGTTCATCCTTAGCTTTTGCTGCTGAGTATATTTTTTTTCCTGTACCACATCACAGTTGCTGTTTATGTGTGAAGAAGGGACATTCATTGCATTTACACACTGCATGACTAATTTGGCCTTGCTTTCTAGTAGACATTTTCTAATGATCCTACAGTCTTCTCATACGCCTCTGATTTAATTTAGAATCCCACTTCATTACAGCTTCTGACTAGATGACTTTGCACAAAATCTTTGTGTGATAAGTAGTGGGCTACTTTACCACCAGTAGAAAAGAAAATCATGGTAAAGGGATGAAAAGAAGGTCTGCAAGACTTCCTGTGTTGATTGTTGCTCATAGAGCAGTGAAGAGGTACATAGCATTTTAAACTTGATTTTATTTCCAAACTAAAGCATGGTGAGCCAAATCTGTTTTGTAGCAACTTCTAAAGGAAAGGGAGAGATTTTATTGTTACTAGACAGGGATAGTACACAATTACATAAGTGAGTTACTGTAAATAAGGCAATGTTTGAAGCATGAACACCATTTAATTTTAAACAATACTTCCACCATTCATTTGTATATTATCGTACTTCACATATCGAGAGAAGTAAGACAGAAGAGACAAAAGAGAAATGGACTCCATTGGCCATCTCTTGAGATGGTTATTCAGAGGGCAGAAAGGAAGACACAGGTGTATCCACCTGACTCATGTTTTCTATTGGGTTGATCAACTCCAGATGTCCATCTCTTACTTTTCTCTTGTAGGTCTTTTATTCTAGTATTGCAATTCATGCAAATTGTTTTCACTTGTACATGATAATCATACAAACCACATTATTAGCAAAAGTAAGGGCTCAGAATGAAATCCTTCATTTGTTTACATGCTGGTAGATAATGCTGTATCCTGATCCACCCTCTGATACTTCCACTCCCAACCCTCTTAGCAAACCCAGAAGGGCATCAGGATCAGTGGTATCAAAAGCTACCTTGAGACTAAGGAAGTCAAGATAGACACACACCACCCCATCCTGGTCCAAACACTTACTAACAGTTAATAAGACCTCCCTGTACAAATTGGTGGTGGAAGATTCATAAGCCCCTTTAGTATTTATGGTTTCTATATAATGGAGAACATTACTGGAGAGTCTCCTTTTAGGTATATCAATATTTTTGATTCTTAATGTTTGCTTCTTGGGTTATGTCCTTGAATGCTTCGAAGAATCATTTGTACACTGTTTGTTTGTGTTTACAAAACACTTCTATGCCTTCAGAATTGTGTGGTTGGATCACTTTCTTCTTCGTTGCTTTCTACAATAGACAATTCAGATAATACAACAGGGGCAAAGGAAATCAGATTATGCAGTTCTTAAGAAGAATATCAATTTATGCATTATTGCAGTTTCTCTAATAGAAATATGAGCATATTGGGGCAAGACTAAGCATCAAATAATCAATCATATATATGCAATTAAAAAAATGAAGTATAAAAACTTGTATAAGAGGGTTAGTGCTATAAAAATATGGGATATCTGTGGAGGGTGGGGTATGTGTGGGTTGAAAAGGGCAAGGTAGCTGCTATGTAATTGAAATTCTGCGCCAGTTCACACATGACATGGTGATTTGTTTGTCTCTTTCCAGGTGCTGCAATAAGGATATAAACATTTTTAAGAACATAAGACAACTCAAAATACCTAATTCTTTATCAAAATTTTCAAAGCAGTTTACATCTAAACTTATGAAAAAAATACATGCAATCTCTGAATGCTAATAAAAGAAATCTTGAAAATGAATGCAATCAAAAATGATATTGGAAATAAAAAAAACATTAGGAACAATCCAAAAACTTTGAGCAATTTGCAATTATAACAGTAATTGCTATTTTAAAGTGTTGCATTTATTTTAAAAGAAAACATGTGCTATTAGCTGAAGTTTTTGGC
Organism: Myanophis thanlyinensis; assembly: GCA_017656035.1. Classification (NCBI taxonomy): domain Eukaryota; kingdom Metazoa; phylum Chordata; class Lepidosauria; order Squamata; family Homalopsidae; genus Myanophis; species Myanophis thanlyinensis. The sequence goes on along the minus strand of JAEANM010008534.1, from coordinate 13,265 downwards.
ATTTTAAATCACACAAAACCTCTTTGCAAAGTAATGAAAACTGAAAGATACAGGCATCCAAATAATCTGTTATTCACATATTTTAGTTGATTTTAACAAAGTAACTTTTGAAACTTAAAAAATGCTTTTCTGGTGTAATGTCATCCAACAAATCCTATTTTAACAGACCAAAATATTGTGATGTTGTTGTTGATGATGATTGTGACAAATTTATAGAGGTTATCAGTTTTATATAAGAAATAGAGTTGGACAGGCATTAAGAATTCTTGTTTCTATATACCTGTATTCTTATGGGCATTACTTTTTTAACTTTGATGTTCTCTATCTTGTGTCATATATTTTCTATATTTCAGATTTCTAGTTCAGATTTCACTAAAACGATGTTTTGCTTTTCTCATTTAGGGATGATGAGAACAAGGGAAACCTATTTTGTTTAGATGGAAGTTCATTAACTTAATGTAGGATGTAGTCTATTATTTTCTTTGCTATCTATATTCCATAAATAGGCTTTAGGCAATGAAGTTAATATAAGGAAGGCATTCCTACTTTTAGTAGCTTGGGAAGAGGTTTGTTTTCCTGATCAAAATCATATCATCCAACTGACTTTTTTATTAAATGGGAAAAAGACATCTGAATAGGTCAGTTTTCAAAGGATAGTTCAGTATTTGCAGTAGCTTTCTACTATAAAGGCAGTTTATTCTGAGTTTGCTGAACAGAAAAAAAGTATTAGAAGAAGTGGAACTGGTTTTCACAACTGAAAATCAGTTTTCATGACTCTGCCTTTTCCATTCAAGGCCATTATGTAATTTTCCCATAATACTCAGAGGTATATCTTGTGGTAAATAGATTTACAGCTTTTATGGACATGCTTTTCATATTTATGCTTTTGGGAATACTGGGAAACAGTTATTAATAGGATTACAACTAATTACACGGGAAAAACTGAATAGAATCCCAAATACAATTCATCCATATACTAAATGTATCTTAATTTTTCCTTAAGTAAGATATTACGATTAAGAAGCACTGCCAACTAGAAAATAATCTCCTGAAGCAGTGTAAAAGATGCATACAGCTCTTTTAAAAATATTTTTTCCAATAATTAAATTTGTTTACAACACAGTTAAGGTAAAAAACTGTTTTTAATTATTGGGGTTTTGTTTCTTTAAAAAAAAGCAAAAATAAAAAGCAATGTTATACGTAGACTGTCTTATCCCTCTCTAAAATACAAGTTTATATTTTAAGTTCAATCCATTTTGATGTCAGCTTTGCCATTCACTTAATACATATTGTCTTCAAATTATATGTCTTTTAAACAGTGGTAGTTCAGCAGTTTTCCAGATAATGCTTCTTTGCCTACCTTTACTACCAAGTCATGTCTGTTTCATATGCAGTGGAGTGGAGCTTTGGTGGCAACCAGTGATTAATTAGTTCCAAAAGTGTACAGTCCCTAAGGATATCCTTGGAGATGTTTTCCAGGTCTTGTTTAAAAGAAACATATTGCTTGCATTTACAGGTGTTGGTAGAGTGAATTTAGATTGGCTATAACTCTGCTCTGAATTTGATACATTGCTGTACTTTTTCTGTTCTCCTGTTACAGGCAATGTATTGAATGATCCGTTGCTAAATTCAGTGTTTGCAATACTTATATATTTTCACCAGTGGCCATTAAATTGTTTCCGCTTTTATTTGAACAACAGTAATCCAATAATCCTTTGTCCACAGTTTCTCATAATTGCCAGGATAGCTGGGTTGATGAAAGTTGAAACAGGCTCAAACATCGGCAAGATACCATGTTGCCTACTTCTTCAATAGAGGTTTACAGAAGAAGGAAAAAAGGAAATAGATGGTCTTCACAAATGTTTTTATCTCTATGTCAACAGTTACATCATTCCAGTAGAAGGTGGAGAGCACATAGATCATGGAAGGAAATCAAAACTAGAAAAGTCCTTTTTTCTTAGAGAAATCTCTAGCAGCTCAAAGGGGATTTTTTTTTTTTTGCAATGGGTCGTGAAGTAAAAATTTATTATTCAATATTTTTGTGTCAGCTTTTTCGTTAATGCATATTTGATGGGCTAATATGACAAAGGAAATGTTTTCAAATATGGAAGTATAGTTTAATGTCATGAAATAGACAATTTTTATATGCAAAAGACAGTTCTAATTAAGGCTACCAGATATACATATGCACAAGAACATTGTGAAAGTGTCCTTATTAATTATTTTATGAGGCATTGCTTCATCCTATTGTAGCTGTTGGAAATAAATACTGTGGCTTTCAGTATGTCTCCTCTATAAACAACTAAGCCTGGAGTATGAAACAAGTCTGATTTTTTAAAATGACTTTTATCTTATTTCAGAATTTCTATTTTAAGTACTAAAGCACCAATATAGATCATATGCACCAAAGACAGATTCCTTGTGTGTCCAAACACACTTGGCTAATAATGAATCCTATCTAATATATATATTGGGCTGAGCCATCCATATTTCTTATTGTGTAATTGGGCATCTTCCATAGGTATGTCTATTTGGTCAGTGATGCAGAGTGAAGGCCAACACACGCATGACTTTCAGGGCTTTATTTATACACTGAAGTGACATTTGAAATGGAGAGTGAACATAAAAAATGAAATGGGAATGATCAGAGCCAACAGCTATGTCTCTTTTGTACTGTAGAAGCTTACACGTGGTTGTACAAACCACCATCTTCCCAATAGACTCCCCGACCATCACAATTTTGCAGAGCCTTCTGTTCTGTGGCAGACAGATGGAGATTTTATTAAACCAGGCCTTAAACACACAGAGATGATTCTTGCTAACAGCAGGCTATGTGTCTGAGAAGACTGAAATATTTATCTGCTATTATTAAAATCACTATTATAGGATACAGCGACAACTTAGAAGCAGATGCTTCTTTAAAACCTGTGGGAAAATACAGGGTAAAGGTAAAGGAAATATTGCGCTAAATTATTCACATGTGTAAATAGTCTAAACAAGAATACATGAAATTCCCCAAAATGATTCGGAGCTGAGAAAATAACCTGAGAATTTGGGAGGTTTTTTTTTTTTTTGCACTATTTCAACAATTGTGTTAGTTATGGTGGGGGGTCGGTAGATTTTAATGTTGTTAGGTACGCTACATAGGAGAAGGGTGAGAAGCTGATTTCGTGCTCTATTTATTCTGATGAGGTTTGGAGGTTTACTGATAAATACTGCCATATAACCCCAAAAAGAAAACCTAAATCTTGCAATAGTCAGCAATAGTAAAGAAAAATGATGTCTAAGCCTGTTAAAGATTTTGTCATAAATTTAACAAATTTATTTGATTTGGCTTATGTAGGTCAGCCCATCGCTGATTGGCTTGAGGAAAATGTACAACCACCCATTGTCACCAACTTCTTTTTATCAGCAGTGGATTGGGTTATGCTGATAGATGATTTAACCTGAACCTTAAGGGCTCTTGCAGACTACAGTCTAGGATTCAGTAAGGTTTTCTCCGTTTCTCCCAAATGTATCCCATAAGACAAAGCAATATTCAGATAGAAACAACTCAGCACCAGCTTTCTGTCACTACTATGGCCGATATTGTGAGTTGTGAATTTGTATAAGCGATAGGTGGGAAGTAAGCAAGAAAACAATTGTATACCATGTCTATAATGTGGTCAATTATCCCTCTAAAACTCATCTTGTTGGGGAATCAGTATTACCATAGGTGATGAAGCTGATGACATATTTGTTTGGATGTGGCAGTTTGTGGCATATTAGTAGCAGTTTTGAAGCTAAATAATCAAAGTTAGGTTTTATTTGTACTAAACTATAGATAATAGTTTGGTTTGTTAACTATTTTATAATGAGAAAAAGTACAACTATGGAATTATTGCCTATTAAAGTGTTAATTAGTAGATATGTATATGAAAGATTTGGCATTATGTAAATATGTGTAATCAATCATGTTGCTCAAATTATTTAATCAGAGTTCAACTAAAAGTTCTTTAATCAGTTGGCAGGCATAACATCAGAAGGATAATAACAAGGAGATACATTTTGCATGTGTGATATCTTGTTGAAATGCTGGTCCCAGTAAAGGGCCAACCTAGCATTTGATATCTCTGAAGATGACCTTCCTGTTAACTTTATGAATTTGTCCACATCAGGAAGTACGTTCCAACAAAAAGACTAGAAGTCTATTTATTGAGAAAAGCTGAAGTAATGCAAGTGTGACTCTTTTTCTCTTTCCTCACCCTTATAAACCAGGGACTTGGGGGAAGCAAATCTGAGTTTATTTCTAATATTTCCCCTTCACCTGGGCTCAAAGCATGTTTGTCCATCTGTTGTTGTCTTATGGTTTCATCTCCATAGGTCGCTATATCTCCTTAGATGATGATGATGCCAATGAGCAATGGCTGAGATGTCTTTGAGACCTATGAGAGTCTCAGAGTAAAATGGTCAGTGATCAGGTGTTTCCCACTGCTCTCCCCCCTCCAAACTGGAATTCACATATTATACTAGCCTTGATTTGTGGAAAAAGCCATACTTGGTTGCATACCATCATGCATCCTCCTTGACCGTCTCCACAGCACCTTCTCTGATCTTCACAGCACCGCTTATGGACTCCTAAGAACCTTTCCCTATAGAAATCTGTAGAAATGCCATGTGCCTTCCCTGACACATGCAGGGAAGGAAACTGAATGAGAAACTCGGCAGGATGTCAGAAGTTTCTCCTGTTCCTTTTTTGCCCGCTCATAATCAGAAAGGGTCTGTAGGGGTGCCCATGGTCATTCTGTTTCTTTGTTTAGATAATATTTCTGAAATGATGACACAGCAGGGTATGGGTTGCCTAGTCCATTCTGAAGCTCTAATCAATAATGTTATTAAAGTTACTGAAAAAAAAATCACATTTGTGAGATAGGTGGCTGTATAAATCCGATAAACAACAAATATCCCTCAAGAAGAGGAGCATTCCCAGGAAGGTGATAAGAAACAAAGCTGTATTTTCAAATGAGTATCTGGTTTCTGTGTTGTCATACTATCAAGTCATGCAGCTACTCAGTACAATATAGTTGATTTTTTTTTAAAAAAAAAAAGGTATTTCCTCTGGGGGAAAAATGGAAATACAGTAAATCAGCTGAATTTAATAGTAAGTTGTGTCTTTACTGCAAAGAATGCATTATACATACAAGATTGACAGCCTTCCATCCTTCCGAGATCGGTAAAATGGGAATCCAGATTGTTGGGGTTGATGTGCTGACTCTGTAGATTGCATAGAGACAGCTGTAAAGCACTGTGAAGCAGCATATAAATCTAAGTGCTATTGCTTTTGCTATAATATGTTGTTGGTGCTTGCCATTTAAGGAGCCAGGAAAATGGTCTTGGTCCTTTATAGTTTTGAAATAGGCCAAAGTTGTATATTAGCCTTTTTGTCCTTCTCTGTAAATAAAGTTCCATATAGTATTTTGCACTTTGTCATTGGCACCCACGTATATGATAAAGCCACTCTTAATCATCTGCATTCAAGTTAGAATAGAGGATCTCGTCCATCTTTTATGTGTATGGTGCACAAGTGTAATTCTCCACATTGGCTGTACCTCCCACAGAGATGGAGATTTAACAGAAACACTCTACCCTTCTGAATTATGCACATATACTGTACCTCATCTTGCTTAGTTCTCCATGAAATGTCAGAAGTACCTCCTACCGTGCCATGTCGACAACTCCGGCAATACTGATTAAATTTCTATATACTATCAAATTGCTGAGTCCTGCCATCCATAAATTATGAAATCTGTCTTATACTTCATAAGCCACTTCTTAAATGTGAATTTTCAGCTTAGCAGGGTTGTGTTATAATTTTATTTATAGTTTTTTTTAAAGCATGGCTCATATTTTAAGTTTAAGGAATTTAGAATAATTTTAAATGTATTTCTTTTAATGAAAGAACTAGAGCAACTTAATCTATTTCTTGTAATCCAAGTAAGGAAATGATATTATTGCATTCTAATGCAAAGCCTCCAAATCACACACACACACAGAGTCTGTGTGTACGCTTTCCTACACATGTGTGCATGCATGAGTACGCACAACCACACACATAGAGAAGAGAATCCTACCTAGATTCTATCTCCAGGTGAAAAATATTCTGTAGAGCTGTAATCAAGACCAAAGTATTACATAAATACTGCTGCATAGCAGGACATAAATGTTAATAGGACCTTTGGTCATTTCACACATCAAATGATTGTGTAGTTTCTCCATTCTAGGTTGCATATTTTGAATCACATTCAGCATTGTTGACCTTTTAGCCTCAAATACTAAGGAACATAACATATAATAATAGTCTACTGCTATTAATCTAAAGATTCTGGCTCAAACTTACTATGCAGAGATCTTCCTGGTTTTGTTTTGTTTTTAAATTGTGGGGAAAAAAGCAGTAAAAAATGAAAAATCCAAGTTGCTTTATTCTATGCCGGTCATTGAAATGCAGCTGTTCCTATCAACAGGATCAGCCAGATTCACGTATGAAATGGATAGCTTATTGACTCATAGCTTAGGAAAATTCATATTATTTGTCCCAATGGGCTGTTTCAAAAGGCAACTGGACTTTGTTTTTCATAAATTCAGAGACCTCCTCCAGTTACTTCTCTTGGTAGTAGTGATTTCAGCTCTTGGAATTGAAGGTCCAGTTGCCTTTTGAAAAATCACCTTTGGGACACCCATGACCTGGGTGACTGAGAATGTCCATAGACATGCATATTATTTATTTATCTAAAAATGTGCATGCCTCCTCTTAAAGAAAACAGCCTGAGGCAATGTATAGCTATTAACACCTACATTCAATGCAACATAAAAAACAGTGAAATTTAAAACAAAAGCTAATCTGATTAGTAAGACACATAATAGACTATGACTGGTGCGATCAAGTGCCTGCATTCAAAGATGCTGAGTCAGTCTTAATTTTTCATATTAAGTATGGACCATGAAACATAAAATGATAAAGCCAAGTGTGGTTGAAAAATTTAAATAATACAATAAAGCTGCAAGCGTTTCTCCAAACTATCCCAACATCTTTTTTTTCCTGCCTTTCTGCCCTCCTCCCGTCCCCTCTCTTTCTCCATTTCCCTCTGCTGCTTCTGTTCCCCCCTCATTTCATGTGTAAAGTGGCCTTGCCCCAGACTAATACATAACCAAATCATGGCCATGTTTCCACTGCCAAGATAACCTTTTAATCCTATGACAAGAAAAACCATGAAAAACCCTCACCTACCAAATCCATTTAGGAAACGGGAGGTGAGAAACCATACATATCCTTCCTAATCAAGGGTGCATGTTTGTATCAATCTTCCATCCTCTTAACATCTTCCATCTTCTTTTGTTTAAACACTTGCCTCACTCACTAAAATGTATTCAGAAATCAGTTCTTTTAGATTTCCCACCACAAAATGTATAAAAAATGTCTATCTTTCTATTGTTCAGAGTCTGTCTTTCTTGGAAAGTAGACACCCAGTGGTCATTGAATAAAGCTTAGCCATTTCTCCCCCAACGTTGCTCTTCTTTCATCGGCAAAACTTCCATGGAACAAGAAATAAACTGAGACAAACTGGAATCCTCTGAAATTACACTTGTTGAAATAGACACATCCAAGTCCATCCAGTAACAATGCCCCCCCCCTCCACCATATTGTACCACAATTAATAGATACGAATAATTTTTTTGTGTTAGGACCTTGAAAAACACTTCAGACTCCAGCACCATGGATAGCACCAAGCAAACTACTTTGAATGTTTATACTAAAGCTTTTAGTATCAGAAGATGGCAGCACCTGGCTACTTTTTCCAAGTCAGATGTCCCAGATTGCAGGCATAGGTTGGAATTTGGGCAAATGCTTGACCGCCAAAGTTTTAAAGGTAGTGAGGTTGAACTTGAGTCTTGGTGATTACATGCATACAACTCTGCACTTTACTTGGCAGCACCAAATAAAATACTAGGGAGGACTTCTGACTTGGAATATTCCATCCCTTGATTTTTCCAAAAGCTCACAAAGGAGGTACTGACTGATCAAGGACTGCCATTGAAAGCTGAAGGATTGAGCTGAAGGCTTTCTATCATCTCAGGAGGCTGAAGAAACTTTAGTTTTGTAATGGTGCCTGGACCCAATATATCCTTTGTTGAGACTGCTGATTCTTCTGCCATTATTTCTAAAAACAGGTCATTGCTAAACTAGAGTAATTTGCCTTGTGAATTAAACCTTCCCCAATAGAGCAGCTTACAAATATAGTTGAATCTGTTGTTTTTAAGGAATGCTACAGGGAGAGGCTTCCATGTGCAGATATTCTACTCTAAATAGCTTCCTCCATAGAAATATGAGTTGGAATAGCATGTGTATGATAGTTGTGGCAGGACAATCTGTCACGTGGTTTTGCATACCGGCATAATTGAAATGATCAAGTTAACTAAAGTTCATTGGGCACCAATGAAATCATGTGCACTATCACAACAACAGTAATTGGATCCTAAATTGTAAGATGGTAAAAGTAAGCATAAAGAAATCAAGAAATAGAAACAACATCCAAAGAAATATAGTCAGTATGTATTTAGAGTGTTAAATAATGTTGAATCAATTTGAATATATTCAAACTAAAAACAAAAGCAAACAAATTGATAAAACAAGACAAGAAATATGATCTCAGCCTAAGTAAATATCATGAAAGGAAAAGAAAATAATTGCTTGAAGAATCTAAAAATATAACTTCGGTTTTGTTAACTGATTCACCTTCCTTGGTGGCTCAGCAAAAAACTTTCTTTAAAAAAGTCATTTTTATGCCTAGCTCATTGATCCAAAGGCCTTAACAAGAATTGAAATCTTGGCTGCAGCACTAAGCCTTCCTCCCAAGTGAGAACGATATGTTTCTGCAAGTGAGATGATAGAAATCAGGAAGAGGAAGGAAATTGTAAGTGTAAAGGAATAGCAACTGCAACTGATTTCTCTGTACCTTAATTTACAAAAAACCAGCCTTTTCTCTCTGAAATCTTATCCCTGCACAATTCAGAACAATGGCTGTAATGAAACTTCTGATGATATTACTTCAAATGCAATTTTATTTGCTCGGTAGGAGTACAATACAAGGCAATTTAATTTTGCCTAAATGGTGTCAAGTGATACTGAGCCATCCCCATGATGGGAACTTGTTTGTATCTAACTTCCTGAGCTGTAGCTAGGAGGCTAGTTTCTACGAGAAGACAACACTGAATTTTGTATTTCCAGGATATCAAAAATAATGGCAGCAACATTAACATATTGTAACTTGGGAGAAGAAGAGAGAACATTTGGATCATAGGCTGTTCTCAAAACACCCCAGTGGTGCATATCTGTGTATACTTCCAGAGACATACAATTGGTAGAACCTATTTAATTTCAAAAAGCCTAGGGTATTTCAGTTTGCCTATTTTGGAGCTCACTGCACGATCACTTCCTTGCAAGCTAATAGCTCAGCGTGAGATATTATGGTTTTGCTGGATCAAATCAGGAGGTTTAAAAGAAAATCTAATATTATTTTAAAAATTATTTTATTTACCCCTTCCCCTTTTTTTGCTCTTTTTAAACTTCTGCTTTTTGGTGGGTGTTCTGAATCATACTAGCTTCTGGTTAGCCATTAGTTAGTTATAATTCCAATACTAAAAAACTTAGTGGGATATGTAGTAATTGTGTTTGTTAATCTCAAACAGTATGGCTATGAAAATATACTATGAAATATTGAGGTGTTGATACTGAACTTGAAGGCCCCTTCTAGTCTCGTGGATCTGCTTCTTGATCTATAAACAAGACAACCTGGACTTTCTTCAAATAGAAGATTATTCATAATCCAGTTTGGTCTAAGGACAGGTCCTGTTCCACCCATCCTCCATTCTCTCAATTTGATGGCTTTCCAGTAAAGCTACATGTTTACAAGATATTCAGTTTTCAGCAGCTGCCTAGCACTATGGAGGTTTCAATTTCTTCATCATGCTAAATCAGATGCAAGGATATTTTAAACAGTCTTCTAAATGCAGAAGAAAATCTGTTACTAAGTCGAGGAGCATTAGCTGGACAATTGGCCTGTGCAGAAAGAAAATTACTGTTTTTATTAGCTTTGACTAGTGACTAAGAGGTGAACATTAATATGAACATAGATTAATAAGGTTTATTGAAGTATTTGG
>JAEANM010008533.1:0-16946 GCA_017656035.1 Myanophis thanlyinensis | reverse complement strand
TGTATCTATGTTTTTTATTGGCTGTGCACCGCCCCGAGTCCCTAGGGAGAGGGGGCGGTATATAAATCAAATTAAACCTAAACCTAAACCTATTTGCTTTTGCAGGTAATTGGGAGTTCCCTTCTCTTCATTCATGACAAGAGGGAGCAGGCTAAAGTATGGATGATTGATTTTGGGAAAACCACTCCACTTCCAGAGGGACAAGTTCTGCAGCACAATGTGCCCTGGATAGAGGGGAACAGAGAGGATGGCTACCTCTGGGGGCTGGATAATCTTATTGAGATCCTAACAGAGTTGTCTCAACGTGAAGATCTGCATTAAAGCCAAGGATCCACAATCCACAACCTAGTTCCTCCAACTGACTTTCTGATCTGCACTACAAGACACTTTTCTTCCACCTTCTCTTCCAGTTCTAAAATTTAGAAATTTCTTTTCTTTTATTTAAGGTGTAAATAAAATGTGATGTGCCCAAAGAAACACTGAACAAGAAGTTAAAAATTAGACAAGGCAGACAGCATTGTTGGCCTTAGGAGTTAGGTCTCCTGCATCCTAAAATAGAAAATACTTTTGTGTAAAAAATCTGTAAAATGTTTGAGCACCAGAAAGATAATTCCCTAAACTTGTTTAAATTATATCTCTAGAGTGAAGGATGTATTTGTAATTATCTGCTGCCCTCTCATGTCCAAAGTTAGCATTATTTGGGGCAACTGATGTTGAAAGCATCCTTTTATTGGGCATTTTCTTGTAGGTGTTCTTTCTTTGTGGGAATGTCTCACAAAAAGAATGGTAGCAATTTATATTTACTAACTTTGCTAAATATAAGAATTAGAATATAACAGTTTATAGGAATAATTAACATCAGATAGACTTTTCTACACAAGGAAGTAGTTTCTTGTTGGCTTACTGTGCAATATATACATAGTTGTAGCAACTGCAAAAGTTTGCCTTTGCGGGTTACATGACATGGTGCATCCATTTAGCTACTGAAATTAGTTTGGACTACTGAGAGCCTGAAGGGTCTGATCCCTTCTCTATCCTTCCATTAGCTTGGGATGGATGGCCTGGTCTCGTGGCAGGAAAGGGGCTGCTGCAGAATGACAAAGGCACTAACTGCCATCCTTTGGGTGTCTTTTTATTAGCATTGCAGTCCCTTTGGAAAACGATAATGCGTTCTCAGGTGAGCTCCTGCAAATCATTCCAAATCTCCCATTGTAAGAAAAGATATTTACTAGACCTACTATATCAGCAAGCAGAGTATTATAATGGTAAAGTTTCATAATGTTTGTGTGCCTGGCAAGGAATATGAGAAAAGAGATGGTAGGTAATTTGGTGATAATCTAGACAGACTCTTTAAATAAGGATTTGCCCCTTTCAGTCTTGCAAATATATCTGAGTTTCTATTTAGGGTATAGAAGTTATTATATAAGTTCCTGGAACATTTGAATTAGACTGCTGAAATCAAGTAGTCAGCAACTGGGAGAGAAAGATTATTGGTGCATTTGATTTTCTTGGAGAACTCATAATACTGCAGAAACCTTGGATGTTGAGACTATAAGTTTGTGTTACATTATTTCTGAGCCATTTCCTGGCTATTTTTTTTAAACCTTTCCATATTTATAATGTATTCCATATTCCTCTATAGCCTATTGTTACTATTCTTCCAAATAGTAATGCTATAATCTTATTTCTTGCATCCAGAGGTGCTGTCCTTCAAACAATTGCATTTGTTTTAGAGGGCGGCTATTCATTGGCATACAGTCCCTTTGAAAGCTTTCCAGAAAGATTCTATCCCATTGAGTGTTGCTCCATTCATGTATCACTAAGATAATGTTGCTTTTCCTTAGTGCTGTTGTAAATAATTGCTTTGCTTAGAAGTTTTTTTGCCTTCAGGCTTCCTATGCTGTTTAATAGCCTATGCTGAAAGTGCCTTATGGACTAGTGTTGGTTCCACTCAGTGTCATGAAAAAAAAATGTGGGTTTTTTAAAATACTATTTATTGCCATACTTTTAGTTATCTAGAACACTAAGTCTTAATGCATGTAATTTTTTAAAGGATGATGCTTGGCTTTTGAAAACTCTTTCTGCATTTATGGAAAGGGGAGACCATGAAACAGCTTCAAGTCATCCTATTTTAAAAATGTATTTAGCTTTTAAGTTACTTCTATTACATACTTTTTTAAAATATATATATATGCTTGTTTGTTTGTAAAATAAGATTCTTTGCTTTTTGACTTTTAAAGAAGTGAAATATTTCTCCAGATATCTTTTGGATCTTTCTGGAGGCTGGAACTATTGCTGTGAGGTATTTCTCCTAACTCTTTCCACCCCGTTCCCCTTGACTAGCAAGGAGATGAGGAACTTGCAGAGTTACAGAACATCACCAGTGCACAGTGCCTGTAAGTCAAACAATTTAAAATAAAAACATACAACATGATTTTTTGTTGTGATAGATTATCATTTCTAATTGTGTAATGTTTACTTCAGATATTCTGGTAGTGAGAGACTGGTGTAAGAAATTGTATATTTCTTAATACACAATACTTTGATCTACTGATCAGTACTACAATTTTGACAATGTGGAACAATCAAACTCCTAAATTCTAGGACTTCTATCATACCAAAATTACTAAGATTTCCAAATCTACCTACCTAACCCTTTGACATAGATTTGGATTTTGGCATAGGTGTATAATTGTCTGATGTTCAGGTCAATGAATTATTCAATTCAAGCTACTATATAGTATAGCAAAGAGTAATGTTTTAGAGATATTGAATATCTTGAATTTAAACCACGCTAATGAATTGTTAAACACCAGTTATTTTGTATTTTTCATGCCAGTATTTTTTTATTCCACCTCACTGTGTACTGTATCTCAATAAACAAATTGTCCATTCTTAACAAGGATGTGCATATCCCTACAAGGTGAGAGTTATAAATATTCATTGGGATATGATTAAGAAACCAAAAAATATAAATCAGTTCAGTGTTCTATTTTTCTGTATGGTCTCTATCTCTATCTGCACATGTGATTTTGCATACTATAGTAATTGATTTGGAAATAAGTGCCAGCACTGTCACTTAAATAGCATACTGGCTTATTGAGGCAAATTTATATTACACTATTAGTAGTAGAAAGTTATCTTTTTTCTCAGAGTTCTGGTTCTTTTCAGTTACCCGTATTGGACTTTATCCTGATATCCCATAGTTACGTAAGACAATCTATCAAGTTGTTTGAATGGTGGACAGCTTGATTGATATATGCAACAAATTTAATCACATTTTAAACACACACAAATTAACACAATAGGGACAGTGTTTCTGCATTTGTTCCTTGGTGCTTTATATGTTGAGGGAAAGGTACCATTCACTCTTATCTCAGAACTACCTTGGCTCATCATCTTCATTATGAGGTGGGAACTAACTTCTAACAACTCCAGATACCATATCAAAATTGGACCAGTCAGTTATAGAGACAAATATAAATGCAAAAAAATTGCATTAGACTGGGAACTATGCCATAGAACTCTTTGATGTTTTTCACACCTAAGAATATGCATAGACCTCACTAGTCACAGTTGCCCATTTTCAAGAGAGAAAAAAATGTTAAAATAAAGCACTTGTCTAATGTAATTACATAATTCCTGAAATCAGGATAAATGGAAATCTCACACTAATCTCAAAATGGCATCTAGATTATGCAGTGAAGAAAGACGTACCAAATTTAGTGGAAATTGCATGGGCTCTTATTGCTCCAGTTCCTGGAGATGAACTTTTGACATGGATACATGAATTTTATCAAGTTTTATCAGCTTTTCAACTTTGCCTTTCCTGAAAACCAGCTATGTTGGTTCAGCATTCAGATTTTAAAAAAGAAAGGGTGAGAAATCACTAAAGGAGTTTCACTAATGGCTACCTTGCTGATCTCTTGACTCTTGTACTTGGGGGTTCGTTGCATGCAAATTTTACACAATGATTCCGTACAATTTCAATGCTTTATCTTCTCCTGGTAATTCCAGCTTTCTGTCTGTAATTACGGTATGTCTCTGAACATTTTCAAGTGGTCTGGAGACTAAGAAAGACTAAGGCAAAATGAAACAGAACAGGCTTATTATACAACATGGTGCCCTCTGGGTTCTTGGATTTCACCACCCATAATTCTTAGTAATCAGGGCTAGAAATAATAATCAGGATCTGTCATATGTGGCATAATCAGCTTAATATACTCAGCATTTTTTAAAGTGAGATGGTTGTGCTCAGTCTAGCCAAGAGATGGCAGTATTTTCCTGTAAGACTTGCAAACACTCTCTTGTTTACACACACACACACACACACAGAATAAAAATGATCTGATCCAAATTAGTTTTTTTAATAACATTTCAGAATTAACTATAGTCATGTCTTTATAATAGAAGTAAGGAGCAGGTGCCTGTTTCATAAAAAAGAAACAATAGGTTTCAGAAGCATGAGGCCTATTGACGTTTTAGCAATTTCAGATCCCTGTATACCATTTTATTCTGGATGTTATAAAAATGAAAACATGTACATCTTATTTGATTCTGATGTATTTGAGAGAGCTAACACATTAATAGCCTTACAATGGCTTAATAATAATATAAATATATGCAATACAATTAAGAGTAAAACATAATCAAATACATCAGACCCACAACAAAAGGAGAAATACAACAAAATTATCAACAATAAATCCTCCTCCTACCTGCCTTGTGAAATAACGGTGGTAATTTATTATTTAAATTTCAGAAATAAGTACAGCAAGTCACACCTGGAAAGAAGACTGAACTATCTTAAGAAACACTTACATGGTCTGGTAAATGATACAGAACTGTCATAATCACATATTTCTAATATAATAACTCTGATTAGAAAGAGAAAGGTTACCCAGAAAATAGTGATAGTAAATCACAGAGGCTCACTGAAGCTGATTATGAGTTGCTGCTATTTACAGATTGTATTATTTCATTTTTACTTCCCTCTCAATTTAATGATGATGAAATGGATCCTGATATTAGCTAATACAAGATCAGTCATGAGATTTAACACTACTTGAAAAGATGAGGACTCACCCCTTCAAACTCTCAATCCTTGGAAATCGTAGAACCACCCACTGAAATGATTTTATCCTCTCATTACTTTACTGTCTTTGGACTAATGATTTTTGGTCATCATTTAATTAATTTTTAAGTACCATCCCCCACTTGTTCCTGCCATAAACCTTCAGTCTGTTTTTGTAAATGTTTCTATTTTAAGCTATCCCTCAGAAGGATGTACTCTGGGGTTAACTCAATCTGACTTAAAATGCTAAAAGTGCGACAGTACTTTCACCAGGATCTAGAAAGCTGAAAGGCAAAAAGTAATTGGAAGAACTTTCACAATATCATGTTGGCTGACATCTGAGCAGGCTTGATTAGGTAACTAAACTATCCTAGCTGTCTTGATTGGATCTGAAAGTGCCTTAGACCAGAGCTCCCTAACCCCAGGCACAGCCCACTATTTGTCTGTGGTCTATTCGGAACCAGGCTGCGCTGCATGTGTGCGTGTGCTGGCCTGCCCCTCTTGTGAATTGAGTTGCACGCTGGTCCATGAGTCCATGAGTGATGTGGCCCAGTTTCCCTTTCCCCCACTGGGCCTCCAAGACACAAAAGTTAAGTACTGCTGCCTTAGATCCCTGTCAGTTTTTATTAAATGGATCTAATAGGGTAAATGCCATTTTTACAGTTTTCAAAAAATGTCTGGTAATGTTTCATGCTGGTGACATCTTTATTAGTATTGCTTTTCACCAGAAGCTTGGGTTCTATCAGATCTATTTTTAAACTGCAGCTTTGACAAGAGGCAACCTTTTGGAGAAGAAACAAAGGAGCTTCAGAAGCGCTCAAGCAAACAAAGCAGGGAGAACAAAGAACAAAAGCAGTAGCTCAAATACAGTCATTAGGTTATGAAACTGTTTTTCCTGCATCTGAGTAATGATAAAAGGAAGCACAATGTGTGCCAAGGCAGCTGTGTCAAGTTGGTATTGTAATTTTCACTACAAAAGTTGCTAAAAATTATATTTTGTTTTCTTCCCAAGTTGGGAATCTAGAGTTCATGAATTGCCAACCTGTTTAAATCATCCTCAACTGAGATAGCAGCATCTTCCTGCTCTTGATACCAGCCTTGCCTAGTTGAATCCCCAACCCACTGAATCCACTGATTTAGAAGAAATGTTCTGAAAAGACTTAATAATCAGATAAGCTTAAGAGTAGATATGTCTCAAATTGTTATCAGCAACAGGTTGTGCCTGGGCCAGATCTGACCACTCTTTGAACAATTAAGAAGTTTTTCCTCTCCTTATTCCAGAAACCAGACAGCTGAATTTAAAAGATCAGTAGAATCAAATTAGTCCAGCTTTTCTCAACTGCAAGAACTTTAAAATGCGTGGACTTCAATCCCCAGAATTCCCTAGCCAACATCCATGAATTCTGGACTGAAGTCAAGGCATCTTAAAAGGCCTGAGGGAATTAGACAAAAGGAAATGTGAATCATTTCTTGGATTACTGTCAGTGACAGTAGTTAGGAGTTTTTTAAAAGTACTTCACAACTAAGGCTCATTCTATCAATTGTAATAGGCTTTTGAACAGTATAAAGGGAAAAGATTTTTCTTAATTCCTCTTTTCTGAGACCATTCATTTACACTATCTAGATAAACCTTTTGTAACCTAGGGGAAATCTATCAGAAATAAGATTCAGTTTTGCACATCAAAGGAACACAAATATAAATTGTGATTTAGGCTAGTGTGAAGCCAACCTCTTTTATTTATAAACATAATTTACATTAAGTACATGGTGGAAACCAATCAAATGGAGACTACATTGGATGTTGAGATGAACAGATTCCTGGACTAGATGAATTTGATCATAGTCTGTTTCATTCCTCTATGTGTAATCTATTTATTTTTATTCACTGCTTCAGTCTCAAAGTCATAGAATCATAGGGCTGGAAGAGATCTTGAAGGTCTTCTGGTCCAACACCCTGCCCATGGTAGGAGACCTGATATCATTCCAGACAAATGGCTGCCCAATATTTTCTTGAAAACCTTCAGTGGTGGGGCATCCATAACTGCATGACACAAGCTGTTTCTATTGGTTAATTATTCTCACTGTCAAGAAGTTTGCCCTTAGTTCCAGGTTGAAACTCTCTTTAGCTAGCTTCCATCCATCACTTCTTGTCCTACCCTCAGCTTTGGAGAATAAATTTCATCTCTCTGTGGCAGTCCCTCATTACTGATAGACAGCTATCATGTCATCTTTAATTATTCTCTTTGTTAGGCTAGAC
Source organism: Myanophis thanlyinensis (assembly GCA_017656035.1). Lineage (NCBI taxonomy): Eukaryota > Metazoa > Chordata > Lepidosauria > Squamata > Homalopsidae > Myanophis > Myanophis thanlyinensis. The sequence goes on along the minus strand of JAEANM010008533.1, from coordinate 9,615 downwards.
ATACCTAGTTCCCTTAACCATTCCTCATTTTTCTGCATTCTATTATTAATTCCAGGGTTGTTGTTTTTACAAAGCACTATATTAGACAGTGGAGCAACTGAAATAAAACCATCATTCTTGGTTCATTTTGCTCTTTGGGGACATCTTTTCACATGTATATGAAATAATTTTAAAAGTTATGAATACTTTCTAATGCAACTTAGGATCACTAAGTTTGGTTTTTGGGCGTTCTTGATAGTTGAAAGCCTTTTTAAATAAAATATGCCATTGAAAGAATCTGGGTCCTTTTGTATATAAAATATGAATCATATTGGTTGTTCAGTTTGTTTTCTAAAGCAGAAAACTCAGATAGCATCTACTCACTGATGAAAAATATATCCAGGGAATTTATTCACCTTTAAAAAATTCTCCAAATCTGCTACTGCCAATCAATTATGTCATTCTATCTCAATAGAACTTTGGCTCTGCTTGATTTGCTTTGTTACTCTTCTGATGCTCAGAGGAATAGTGAGAGCCTATTTTCTCTTCTGCTGATTCCATCAGAGCAATGTATTCCTTTAACCAACCCTTTGAAATCTTCCTGCCAAAGAGGAGCCTTTTGACTGAATACAGCTTAAAATCAGGGTATATAGAATCCTATCCAGAGCAATAAGATGGCAGATGGTATTGGATGCTAAGTGGAAGTGGTACTTGGCTGGGCAGAGCAGGGAGGGATGGAAGACAAGGGGAGGTCTTGTCTGAGGCAGTTTAGTGAGCAAAAGGAAATGAGTTTTAAATTACTTGTGGGAGTCATTTTATGCCTAAATATGCTGAAGAGGGAGGATAATAGACTGCTGAGAAGTGCCATAGGAAAAATGTAGCATCATGCCCACCACAGTCGCCTGGGTATTAGAGAAGAAAAGTGTTTGACTGACACTAAGACTTCCAAATATTTGTGAACAACGAGTCTTGAGAGTTTGGAAGATGAGGGAGAGCTCTTTGGGAAGTTGTCACGTAGTTGAGCTAGGAAAATAAAAGGGGTCACATTTTTATTTGTTTTGTTTTTAAAGGATTGCACTTAAAGTAGTACCTAATTAATTTCTCTGTTCCACAGATTTGTGGTCCATATCAGTGCAATCTGCTGTTTCTTTTTCCACTGCAGACAAATTCCTTGTATGTTGAATCACATTCAGCCAAGTAAAGTATTCTCTCCTCTCCTTTCCCATCTCCTTCTCTCTTTATTCTATTCTAGAGATGAATTTTGGGTCTATGGTTTTGACTGGGGACAAAAAATGCCAAGCATTGTATATCTTTGATACATTGAACAAGATCCAAGAATGGTCCAGGAAAATAAGCTTCCCTCCTCCTCTTTTCACAGGCAGCTGCTGCCCTTTTCATGGTTGTCATTAGGGCTGGCATTGAAACCCATTTTTACCATCCTTGTCTTAATCCTATAGGATTAGTTTACAGGAAAATAAATGATACTTTTATAGTATTTACTTTACAGAGGATGCTTTAAATGCTTGGCAGTGATTGATGGGAGAGCTTGTCTCTATTAAGGTACAGCATGGGTGGATGGATGTGTAATCACAAACGGCAAAAAACAAATCCTTGTGCACAGAATCCCTGAGGTCAGTTTCCACATATTCTCATTCCATGCTTTTTAACCTGGTGATTAATCTTTATTGAAAGCAAATAATAACCATGGGTCTTAGTGTGTGTGTGTGGGGGGGGGGGGATCCTTTTCTATTTCTGGCATGTTACAGTTGTGTGGCAGGCAGATATTCAGCAGATGTAGCTTGGATTGAATATAGAATGGCAGAAGAGGCAATCAAATAAGATGCCAGGCTGTTTGCAAGCATTTGCTTATAATAATTATTTTGAGAAATGCTCTTGAAAATGAGGGTTGGTACTTTTTTTTGGAGCATATCAGCTTACTTTTCTTGGATTCTGTAAACACCATATCAGAATAAAAGAGTTGGAAGGGATCGTAGAGGTCTTCTAGTCTAATCTTCTGCTCAAGCAGAAAACTGTACATGATTTCAGACTAATGGCTGTTGGCGCTCTTCTTAAAAACCACCAGTGGTAGAGCACCCAAAACTTCTGGAGGCAAGGCTTTCCCCTGATTATTCTAATTTATCAGGAAATTTGTCCTTAGTTCTAGGTTAGTTCTCTCCTTGATTAATTGGCTCTTGTTCTGGATTTAAGTGCTTTGGAGAATAGATTGACCCCCCTCTTCTTTATGGCAGCCCCTTAGATATGGGAACACTGCTATCATGATATCTCTAGTCCTTCTTTTCATTAAACTAGATATAGCTAATTCCTGCAACCGTTCTTCCTATGTTTTAGATTTCAGGCCCCATTATCTTTGTTGCTCTGCCCTCTTTCTAGACTCTCAACATCTTTTTTTTATATTGTGGAGACCAAAACTGGTTGCAATATTTCAACTGTCATCTTTCCAAGGCATTATAAAGTGGTACTAACACTTCATGGAAACTTGATTCTATCCCTCTGCTAATGTGGCCAAGGATGTGTTGGCTTTTTTGGTAGCTGCAGCTGCCTCATATTTAAGTGACTGTCCACTAGGACTCCAAAATACCTATTCTATACCATATTAAAGAGATCCTGGGTCTGGACTAAGCAAAAGACATTCAAGATAATTTCTGACTTTTTGTAAAGTAGCACACTCCTATACACACACCTACCTTCCAGACTGCTTTGTGCAGCCAATTCTCATGGAAAATACAGGAAGTTTATTCCCACCTCAAAGATTCTCTGAAACCACAAGTCATGCAAGCGGGGGTGTGGTGCAGATACAAAACAATCAAACTTTTGATTGTACCATCAGAAACACCATCTTGATTTTCAAGGCTGCACTCTGCAGACATTCCACCAGGCAAATAAAACTTTTTAGAAAAACCTGAAAAAGCAGTAACTAATTAATATTGTTAGGGGGACTATATTCAGTTCTCTTTTGGCTCTTTAGAAATTTCTCCCCAGTCCTCTTTTTTCCCTTAAAGAAAAAGTTGATGGAACCTTGCCTGTAGACTATAAAAATTGCTTCTATTTACTGTATATAAAGTACTTTGTAGTATTTATATAAAGTACATCATTTGGTAAATTTATTTTTAAAATCCTGCTTGTATATATATGTGTGACTTTATATTAAACCGTAAGAGTGGAGTTGATGTATGTGTAACTTTGAGCAGGTCATTGGTTAGTCAGCTAAGTAGCATTTCCATGTGTTCCTCCCAGGTTGGCCTCTGATCCAGCTGAGAGGGCCAGCTTAACTGTGGGACAAGAGGAATTGCTCTCAGATTGATTCTAGCTGGAAACAGTGGAGCTCTTTGGATCTTGAGGGAAGAAACTGTTATGTCTCACTCTTTGGCTCCTGAACTTCATTGACTATATAACAGGTCTTGAAAGGGAAACTGGCTTAGGCTTAAGAGGAGGTTGAATAATAGAAATGAAGTTGACAACATTTTCCACTTGTCTCTCTAATGGATCAATCATTACAAAGCATGAGATTTCTTTGATTTGTTTTTAAAAAATATCCTTTGTGTCAAGTAAGGATGAGGTGATATTTGTTGCCGTTGAGCCTTTGCCAGCTAGAGGTGTAGGAATGAGGTGCACACTTGGCCCTCAGAAAGTCTGAATTAGCAGTTCATAGAGCCTCATTTTCATATGGCTTTCGCAGGGTTGGGAAGTTAAAATAACAGCAATATAGGAACTTTTCTGTCATCTTGTGTAATAGCCTTCCACAAGACAGGATGGCCTAACCTGCTGGCCTTCCAAGGGACCATAAAGACATGATGCTTCTCCAAGGCACTGTGTCCAGGGTGCTAATGGAGCTCTAAATATGGCTGCAGGTCAATTTGTATTATTTCTGTGATATTTTTAGGGACCTTCACCACTGTTGCTATTTCTTTTTATGCCATTTTTTTTCTTGATAAGGATTCTTGTTTTTTAGTTGTCTGCTGCCCAAAATGCTTTGTTGGATAGACAGCTGTATGACTCTGTTAATATAATGACAATAACAATAATAAAATGTTTTCAGTTCTCCAATTGTGCTTTTCATGTCAAAATTTTTAACATGAGATGCTTGCAGACAAATGACTGTGGTAAGCAAATACTATTGGGATTGCTATAATGAGGGAGAAAGGGGATATCTCCTCAAGTAAAATTAAATAAAAAAGAATTAAAACTCAATGTATTACTATGGTAGCCAATAACAAGTTTTCCTTTGTAAAGTTTTAACCAGATCTTATACCTCCAAGGTGCTTAGGAACTTCTACTTCTGCACTGTAGAGAGCATCCTGACGGGCAACATCACAGCCCATTTGGGAACAGCACCATGCAGGGCAGATGAGCACCATAGAACGTGGTACGTTCAGCTAAGAGCATCATCTTCACCAAGCTGAACTGCATTCCATCTACAGCAAACATTGCTGGACTAAAGCATGGAAGATGGTGAAGGACCTCAGCCACCCCAACAATGGACTGTTTGCCATGACATGGTCAGGAAAGTGCTTTTGCTCCCTGAAGGCCAACACAGAGATTGAGAAGCTTCATTCCACAGGCAATATGGACTCTAAACCAGAAACCATAAGAACATTCAAGACTATAACAGGAACCCCTATTAGTATCTCATTCCTAACTTTCCCAACTATTACTAACTTATTTCCTAACCTATCTTCCCATCTTGTCTAGACTATTCTGTTGCCCTACTATCAATAGTAGTCGTGGGCAGTCACACAAGCATTTCACTGCATATCTTACCATGTATGACTGTGTATGTGACAAATAAAATTGAATTTGAATTTATATGCCAAATTTGGAGGAAATTTTTCAGCAAAAAACAAATACTTGTGCAAACCAGGTAGCAGATATTTTCCATGTACTTCTTTAGCATACCAAATCAAATCAAATTTTATTCATCACATGCACAGTCATACATGGGATGAAATGCAGTGAAATGTGTATGCAACCACTCGCGACCGTAGGTAGTAGGGCAAGAGAATAGTATAGACAGGGAGGAAGAATAAGTTAGGGAGTGAATGAGAGATGTAGATTATGGGAATACTTTATAGTTCTGGGTTATTATGGTTTGGTTTAGAGTCCATATTGCCTGTGGGAAGTAGCTTCTCCTTAGTCTCTCTGTGTTGGCTTTCAGGGACTGGAGGCGCTTTCATGACCGCATCATGGTGAACAGTCTGTTGTTGGGGTGGCTGGGGTCCTTCATTATTTTCCTGGCTGTAGTTTGGCATCGTCTGTTGAAGATGGAGTGCAGTTCAGGGAGCTTGGTGCGGATGATGTGTTCTGCTATGCGCACCACTCTCTGTAGAGCTTGTCTATCCTGTAAGGTGCTGTTCCCAAACCATATAGTGATGAACCACATACCATAACATCAAGGCTGTTCATTTTTCATATTCATTTTTCGCATTGAGATACATAATGAATATACTCTTCATTCCAACTATTTGAAATTGCTCTGTGACCTTTCCTTCAACTTTCCCAGTGCAATAGTTGATTACCAGACATTCCACATCTTTATGATATGATTTATGAACCATGCTGATCATTGACCATACTATATGGTCAATAGACTATTTTTTATTAAATAAAAATAGATTTATCAGGTTTATCAAATCTGGAAACATTACCCAGATTTTAAAAAGTTGTTTACCCATACATTGTTCTTTAAAGATAAGTGTAATCAGGAACAAATGATGCATTTTATATGCAGATTTCCTTATATTTCCTGTGAAAAATGTTATTTAAGAGTAGACCTGGAAAGCATCTCTCAGAAACACTGAAAATTTTCTGCAAGGCAACCCAAAAGTGCCGTTTTTTTCAAAAGGCAATTTGACTTTCTTGGGGTTTTTTCCCCTTTAAAAACATTTCACTTCTCATCCAAGAAGCTTCTTCAGTTTTAATGAATGAAAACTGAAGAAGCTTCTTGGATGAGAAATGAAACATTTTCAAAAAGTAAAAAAAAAGAAAGTCCAAACCATGGGATGCCTGGTGTAAGAGAATTTGTTATGTTGCTGTTAGGTTAGACAGGCCAGTGGTCTAAACAAAATACTTTAGAATTGATCAAAGCAGACTATGAAAGTTTCTGCTTAGTTAAAATCTATCTATTTTGAGCAAGAAACATTAAAACAAAAATTTAATATTCAAGATTGTATGGGGTTATTGTTGTGTTTTTAAATGTGAGAACTTAAAGGAAACTCTAATTCTATGTGTTTTTCTGTAAAACGTTTCCGTAAATCTTGGGCGATACGTAAATAGCTAAGTTAACTATAACATGGAAGATTAAACCACTGTTAATTAAAATTGATTGGACACTCAAATCACTTTTCTTCATGAAATAATTCAGCATGCAATTAATCCATAGATTCTTGTTCTGTTTGTACTTCAGATAAGCAACTGAAACACTGAAATTATACAATTGTGGATATTTAAAAACAACCAAAGCAATAAAATAACATTTACATACCAATTATATATCCTTAAGCCAGCTTATATTACATATGAAGTAAATCTTTGGCAACATCATTAAAACAATGAAAGCAGTCAACATGCCCAAGCATAATTAAATAGAAATAGTGTCATAATACACAGGCAATCCTTAGGAGTTCGAGATTTCCATAGCAACTGTTTCCTGATTCAATGTGCTTGCTGGAACATACAAACCCATGATAAAAAAAAAAGCAACCAGAAAAGCAGGCAGATCAAATTCTTATACCTTCCTGGGACATTCAGAGAGTAACTCTCTCTTCATGTTACAAAGTCAAAAAATACATGGATTTTCTGGATCAGTGTTCCTCAACTTTGTCAGTTTTAAGATGGACTTCAGTTCTTAGGATTCTCCAGCATGAATTGAAATCTACACATTTTAAAATTGCCATGGTAGAGAAATATTGCTCTAATCTAGATGGATCTAATGCCATTCCTTAGCACACACGACCATATATATTACTTTGATTTAATGTACTTTTACTTTTTTTCAAGGAAGGGAAAATAGATTAAAAATGGAATATGTGTTGGTACTTTACTGTTTAAATAACGAAAGTAAGTAGTATGTGCAAGTTAATGACATGATTCACTATAGGAAAGGAGCTAAAAACGGATCTGCCCCAAGAAAGAAAGAGTCAATCTATTCTCCAATCTATTCTGAAGAAGCAATGAATGGAAACTAATCAAGGACAGAAGCAATCTAGAACTAAGGAAAATTTTTCAGATCAATTAATCAGTGGAATGAGTTGTGTCCAAAAGTTGTGGGCACTCCAACACTGGAGATTTTTAAGAGTAGACTGGACCACCATCTGTCTGAAATGGTATACGGCAGGAGTGGGCAATTATGGCTCCTTCATGACTCGTGGACTTCAACTCCCAGAATTCCTGAGCCAGAATTCCTGGCTCAGGAATTCTGGGAGTTGAAGTCCACGAGTCATGAAGGAGCCGTAATTTCCCACCCCTGGTATAGGGTTTCCTGCTTGAGCAGGGAATTGGACTGTCCCTTTCAATTCTTTTATTTTGTTATTCAGAAGAGTGATAGGAGTTAAAAGACTTTCTAGTACAGTAGTGGAAAATCTGCAAGATTCCAGACACTGCCTGATTTCAACATATTCAAGTTAATATAGCCAGTGGAAAGGATAAAGGAAGTTATTGTTCAACTTTGAAGACCTACTGTTTTTTTTTCATTCTATCTCAGGTCATTATACGAAAGGTACATTATCCAGTACCTAAAGTACTGGTGGCATCTCTCCTGCTCTGATCTGTGGAACCTCCTTCAGAGAAATCCCATAGGCCTATTCCTTGCAAAGCAACACAAGAATGCGCTTTCATGAGTTTGTTTTAGTTTTAATGACTTGCTTTTAATAATTTTTAACCTTGTTTGGAATGCTCTTTTAGCCCCAAAGCAACTCATAAAATGAACATATAAAAACAAAAGAATCTATCAAACATACTGAGAACTTTGCCACTGCAAAGTTCATCTAATAGTTAAAAATCTCTCTATTTTGTTAACCCAAACCTTCTCTGTAACACAATTGTTGATAGTGTTACCTTGTGAAAGGGGCATCACTTGTATAAACTGATATGATGAATAAAGCATTTATAAAAATAATCTGAACAAAGAAAGAGACAAATAAAATGGAATGACGTCGCTCTTTAAATTATAATTATAAATCTTTCTCAGTTAACTGAAACTTTAAAAATAATAAAGTTGGGAATTTTGAGATGTCAGATACAGAGGACCATCAAAATTGACTGTCCTTGCTCTAATACTCAACAAGAGGTGTTGGGTTGACTTACATACCTTCTTAACTCTGGAGTGACTTTTCTGTTGAAGCTTCCATGTTTATGCCAGCTAGATTAGAAAGCATTTAGAAAATAGAAGAAATACATATTAAACATGAATAAAATTAAAGAAGAAAATGAAGTATGTTATGTTTGTGAAACTGAGAAAAGGGTCTGTGTGCGTGCATGCGCATGTGTGTATATATATATGTGTATTCCCCATTTTTATTACCTAGATTTTGTCATCATTTAGACATCTCTCCCTTCTTTATGTCAAATCAAATCTATTGTAACTGCATTTAAAATATGGAGAACAAAGCATTATCGTTCAGTATATATGTATTTTTTTGAACTTGATCAGAGTTTGGTTTATCTTTATTTAGAACAAACCATATAGAGTGATTTATTCTTGCATGTGGGACAATATATTTTTTTAAAAAAACAAAAAAGTTATATAATAATAAAGTGTGCTATTGAGTTTTACAAGATATGAACTGGATACTGACTTCTAATTTCAGTGGGGATTCTCAAATCAAATATGCCATGTGGGAACAAACATTATTTCGCCAGCCATTCTAAACATGCTGACTTATATTTTATAAAGTTTTATATTTAGCCCTAAAGTTTGCCATGCTCTTTCAAAATTATGAATATCTACTTCATGCCAGAAAACTAAATATTTAACAAACACCTTATATCAAAATTTTGCTCATAGGATATACATTCTTGCAGAATAAATCAGTTCAGAGTTTTCAGTTGGGACATGAATGACCACATCCAAATTATACACTGGGTACATTATGCAAGATGTATCATGTTGGGAAAGATGGAGGGAAAGAGGAGAAGAAGGCAATAAAGTGCAAGATGGATGGACACAATTATAGCTGCAATGGGTGCACTGTTGAAAGACCAGGTCCCATCCTGTTTGTGTATGAGGCATCATTAAGGTGCTTCTGTGTTGAAATGATTACCTGGTGACGCATTTCAGGTTCCTTTCATGTCCCTTCAAGGAGCTGGAGCAAATGACAGAAGCTCACCCCATCCCATAATAGCACTCAGGTTTCCTAAGTGGGGTTGCTAACCTCCAATCTGGTACCCTAACCAGGTGAGCCATGCACCCCAAAGGTCCAGATTGGAGATGAATATCTTTAGTAAAAGTCTATATTTCTGCCTGCTAAGAATCGATACCAACATGATGGCACATAATTAGTCAATAGGCTCTAATCCTATCTTGACAGTATGAAATGGTGCACTTACGGGACCGCCTGTTGCCACCATCAGCCTCCAACCGACCTGTGCGCTCCCACAGGGCGGGCCTCCTTGGAATACCAC